>JNEK01003051.1:0-71532 GCA_000697295.1 Mucor indicus B7402
TATATCAATTGAATTGCATTCTTTTTCTTCTTCTTCTTCTTACATCATTATAGTCAGTTAAAGGAAAAGCTCCTTGTAAACGATATGGTCATACAGCCACGCTATGGAACAACAAGTGTATCATTGTGTTTGGTAAAATCATAGTGTCTGTAAAATTCATGCAAATTAATTAATTGATAATTTTTATAGGTGGATGTAATGAATTTCAAGAATATTGCAATGATGTCTCTATTTTTGATATTGAAAAACTAACTTGGATTCAACCTGAAATCAATGGCATCGTTCCTGCAAGATACCTGCATAGTGCGTCTGTGTACGACAATAAATTATTTATTTATGGAGGATTTGCAAAAAATTCAGAATGTAATAATAATGAAAATACAAAGAAAGAATTCTTCCTATTGATATTGTTATATATATAGGTACTTTTGTATTGGATGAATTGGATGTATTAGATTTACAGACATGGACATGGAGTCGATTTGAGGGTATGCCACCTCGATATAACCACTCAGCGACACTTGTAGGACATAAAATGTACATTTATGCTGGTAAAGATGAGCAAGGGAATACAGTATCCGATTTATTCGTTGTGAATTTAAACAGCACTCCTTATACACCACATCTTGTGTTAAGTGGATCGACTAATTCACAAATGGTATTATTAAAAAGCCAACATTTTTGTGAATCTATTTGTGGAAAGTTACTGGTATTTGGAAGATATTTAGCACCTCAACAACAACAACAACAACAACTAGAATCAATGTATGGATTATGGATGTTGGATTTAGATACACTTGTTTGGGAGAGACAAGAGTGTCATTTTAATTTCAATATGGGAGGATGGAATTATTTTACCATTTTATCAAATACGATCAATAATTTATTCTTTTTGGGAAATACAGATCCCTTTAGACCACAAGGCTATGATCACTTTAGGTATTATATATACTTTTTTTTTTTTTTTTAAAAAGAAAGAGAGTTTTATTTACAAAAAGTACAATAGGGATGCTTTAATTATGAATAGTGAATCATTAGGCTTATATGATATTCAACAACAACAAATTCATCATACAGAATTCTCTAAATTACTCAATAATTCTGAATTATCTGATTTTGTCATAGTAACAGCCAATGGAAGAGAGCTTTATGTACATCAAGTCATATTAATGACACGTTGGCCACATTTTAAGAATATATGCAAGTCAGGTATGATTGAAGCAAGAGAAAAACGCATGGAAATACCAGAACCTTATGAAGTCGTATTTGCCTTCTTGAAATACCTCTATGATGATTATTTGGATGAAAATGAACCCTGTGATATCGTTTGTCAATTACTTGTATTGGCCAACATGTATGTTCTTGACCGTTTAAAAAAGATATGCTGTGAACGACTTTATCGATATCATTTATCTTTAAATACATGTGTTTCAATATTTGAAAAAGCCATTGCTACAGAAGAAATAGGACTTAAATCACTCACACTTGACTTTATGTTTCGTCATTTGGGTTATATATTAAAGTCCAATATCTTGATTCATATGCCTGCCACTTTAAGAATGGAGTTTTTAGAAGCCATACCAGAAGAAGCGATATTACAAGTTCATCATAACAAGTCACCCTTCTCTATCACACAGCAACACAATTCACAATCAAAATTAAATACTAGTCCTATAACAGCGAAAACTACTACTACTACTTATTATCATAGTAGTACAGCAAACGATAATGAAATTATAGCGACATAAGTTTATATATATATATATAATTAGAAAAATTCTACCAGGCAGATTCTGTTGTATTTAATAATAAAGGATAGGATGAAGTCTAAGTTTAGAATAGAGTCAATTACACTGTGTTTTTTTTTATATATTCTTACATTAAAAATGTACCTCTTTTGGATGACTAGATAGAGAAATATGAAGAGTAGATTGTTCTTCTTCATCATCTTCTTCACTGCTACTATTTGATGGAGCAATTGGTGGTGGCGTATATCCATCAATAATTCGATAACTTTCTTTCTTTGGAGTATCATCCATATAACTATGACTTTCTTGTTCTTCTTCTTGTAAAACAGGCTTTTGAATAACGTATTTGTATAATAAATAGGCCCCTTTAGAATGTGGATTTTGTGCCCAATAGAGTGTTAATAACTTGTACAAATTATATTTCTTTCTTGAAAACATGAATAAATCTGACTTTATCCAGTGATCCAGCACTACAACCTAGTCAGCTTTCTCATTTCTCTCCAATCACGCGTTACTTTTTTTTTTTTTTTTACCTTGAAAACAACCAAATAACATCCAATAGGTTAACCAAGACCTGAGTTCTTCTTCATTTCTTTTACTTTTGACCAGTTGCCAACAACAATAAGTAGGATAAACCACTCCCACTAAATGAATCACCATTTGTGTAGACTTATTATAGGCACGATGAGCACTATAACCAAGTGCACTGCTTACAGTTGTAAATAAAACCAAAGGATAAACTCCTTTACGAATCAAATATTGGTATACTCTCGATCGTCCATAAATACTCTCTATTGTTTTAATTCGACTTGTAATGGCTAATGTGATTGGGTCACTAATAAACGATATATTGATGGGCAATTTATCACTCAATGTCTTGACCCAACTTTCAATTAACTTTGAAGTATCGTCATGTTTTATCGACATGGTTCTCATATATATATATATAAAAGAAAAATTAGTAAAAAAAAGCATTTACATGTGATCGGCTACGAATAAAAAAGGTACAACCTATCCAATGCGCCAATTCGAATGAAAAAAAGAAGGCAGTCTTTTTTTTTTTTTTTTTTTTTTTTTTTATTCTTTTAGTTTCCAGAAATGTCAAAACATGAAGAATTAAAAGAATATTTAAAAAAAGCACAACAATTAGTCGGTGAAAAAGTTGAACTCAATCAAGAAGGTTATTTCTCTTGTTTTAAATAATTGTCAATGTTGACATTGTTTGTATAGGATCAATTGAAGACACTTTGATTCAACGTCTTGAAAAACTCGAGATAGGAATTAACAAAAAGAACCCAAGAGAGTCTTTTGTAAACGAATGTCTCCAGATCTTGATAGATATTCAAAATACGTTAATAGACTTGTGCTCTTCTTCAACAGGTTTGCAAAAAAAAAAAAAAAAAAAAAAAAAAAAAAGAATGTGTTGTATTTTGCATAAATATTAACTTTTTTTTTTTTTTTTTTTTTGAAAAGGGGAGGATAATAGAGATTATTTAGGTGTTCGAGATCTTCGACTCATTCATACTTTACTTCAAGTCATTGTATCTTGGGGATTTTATCCTTGTTTCTTACCTGGTGTTGGCGTACCATTATCAAAGCGAGTAAAATCAGGATATACAAATCATGGTAAAAAAAACATACAAATTACAGAACTATTGGATATTCATTTTTTCATTTAAAGAGTTACTTGCAAAAGATGAAGAAGAACAGACAACAAGCAAAATATCAACAGAGAAAATAAATACACTCTACCATTTAGTATCACCACTAATCGACCTTATTTCAAAAACTGAAAAAGTACCTCAAAGTAGAGAATATACAACAGTTGCCTCTATTTTATTATCGAGGCATTTACCCGATCTTTATGCAGCTCTCTTGGAACTGGCTTATGCCCCACCTTCCGCATTTCAACAACAGAATGACACTACAAAAGAGAGAGTGATACCAATGACACCAGGAAATATGTTTGTTCAACCAAAGAAAATCTCTGTGGGGTTAAAAAGAGAAGAAAGAGACAAGTGTGCTCGCATGTTTATGTGGCTATTTGAAAGGTCTGATTTATATAGAGCGATAGAATCTTTAATGTTACTCTTAGGTACATCCCCACTACATCCTGTACCTAATTGGCTGCGTACTATATGTGGCCGTTTCTTATCGCGTATTCTATTGAAGCCAAATGGTGTTGCTATCATTCTAGAATTCACTATAGGCAACGTAGATCAATGTAAATCTCTATGCATATATATATATATATATATATATATGTAGACAAGAGACTTATTAATTTATTGTAATGAATAGTACAATTGACACAATTGGAAAGCATATCTAAGCTTATTTTATCAGTACCTCAACAAATGGCCTCTGTAGAAAGTTACTATGCTATCATCACTCCACAATTACTGAGTTTATTGGAAAAGGAATCCATTGCATCACCTACCTGTCAAGCTGTCACTTTTATCATTGGTCAAATCATAGCAAAACATGTTGATCTAGCAAAGAAATACATTGTAGATAAAATAGTGGAACCTCTTTTGTCATTGTGGAATAAGCAAGACTATGTACAAGAAGAAGATGAGACTTACATGACAGAGGAAAAGTTACAGTCTATTTTATTCATTTTACACCGTGTGTTGATTGGTGGTGAACCTTCTCCTGTGGTAATTCAAGCCTTTTTATCCTCTTCTATTCCTTGTTTATATCATCTTTATGAATATACTATTCAATCGAAATCAGGCTTAAAAGAGACCGTATTGGATTTACTGTCTACTTATTTTCGTATCACCATCACTTCAGACGCCATTCGCGAATTAAAACGCATCTTGTTTGATAAAATGGATCTAAGTGGCGCACGAGTAGCTTATTTTGCTCCAGGTGCAACAGGTGGCGTTGTGTTACGTCTAAGAAAGTAAAAAAAAAAAAAAAAAAAAAGATGTCATTGTTCACCTTTATATAGGTCTCCCAAATTACTTGCAGGTAATGAATTACCAGTGAATACATCGACTTTAGTAGAATTTATAGAAAAGTGTGAAAGCCCTGATTTGTGTGGTGATTTCTTTGTATTTTTATTAAATGAATATTCTTCGTTAAAAGTACGCCATGTGGATCCTAAAGTGTAAGTTCAATTCAATCCATTAGAGTTAAAAGAGACTTATTTTCTTTTGCAGTCTATTGTTAACGTTGAATTTAATCATGGGTATGCTGGATACGTTAGGTCCTACTATTTTGGGTAAACCGACACAAATCATCTCCTTCGCTATCAATATTGTTCAAGACCATGTTGATCGATTCTTGTCACCTTCAAAAGAAACAGTAAAGAAACAATCCAAATTCCCTGATTTTGCCAATATTGTAAGTCAAGAAGATTTAGATAAACTAGAAGACTTGCACGATGAACAGTTTTCAGTGGAAGACGATTTTGAATCATTACTACTTGCTATTAATTTACTAAGAGCTGTTATGCATGGTAAAAAAAAAAAAAATTTTACAAGCCTTCTATTTCTCTTTAATGTTTTGTTTATTAGAAAATGAGGAACTGAACGATCAAGCTGTTCAACTTTTGAAATCTTCTATTGAACCCTTAAAGGAACTTGAAAAACATCCTATGGAACTCATTCAAGAATCCATCAATGAACTCTTACTTGCTATTACTTCTTATTTATCGGCACAAACAATGACAGGTCATCATTCATCACTAGAATCATCCAAAGAAAAATACAAGACAGCCATGAAATCACTTCAAGATGACTTACTGCCTATTCGAGCACACGGGATGGGTATGCTGAAAGAAATGGCATTGGCCAAAGACCCTCTTGTCTCATCAGGTGAAGGTCTAAGTCAATTACTTGATATCTTTATACGACTCGTTCAAGATGAAGATAGTTACATTTATTTGAACGCTGTCAAAGGTCTTTCTGCAATGACAGACGCTTATGGAAATGAAATCATTCAAAAACTGGGTGCTCTCTATAGCGACCCTAAACAAAAATTAGATAATCGACTTCGAATTGGTGAAGCCCTATTACAAACTATACAACGATCGGGTGATGCATTAGGAAAATACGGTAAGAAAAACATTAATCTATTGCCGTTCCTTCCATTGATTGCATTTTAGTCACTACACTGGTAACACCACTTGAAACTGTTTTGTCAAGACGTAATGAAGATAGTCATTTGAGAGTCTCTGCATTATCTATTTTAAGTATGGCTTGTCAGACATCCCCTGTAGCTCTTTCTGGACAAATGAGTGAACTCATCCATTGGGTATTGAATATTTTAGAAATAGAAAAAACACCTGAAGTGAGAAGAGGTAAAAGAAAAAATACAAACTATTTCCCCCACTTTGTTTTACTGATGTCTTTTGCTAGCGGCTACGGTGTTGATTTTATCTTTGTTTAGAGGTTTAGCGTCACAAACCTTATATGAGTATCCAACAGAGAGTCTGAAAAGAACGTATCGAACTTTGAGATATATTGAAGAAACAGATCCTGATGAATTGACTCGATATCAAGCAAGAGTTGCCCTTAGTGATTTAGATGCTATTATGCGTGGTGAAATATTCAAGAATCAAACCTCGTCATCTTTTATACATCTTTCAAATAAATAAAAAAAAAGTATACTATCTTGAAATATATGTCATCAACTGAGTAGCGTTCCTCCCCCCCCCCCTCTGCCCCGAAAAAAAAAAAAAAAAACATGAGCAAAGTATTAATACGTATAGGTTTTTTTAGCAACATGGGGGTTAAGACGCGGTTTCTCCAGAGTATACCACGCGTTAAAATAGCGGTGAATTACTTTGTATGCTTCGTATGGTGTGTACCGGCAAAAGAACAAGCTAGCTTTCGCCTAAATAGAATAGCTACAACGGTTTCCTCGCTAATTCTACATCTTCTGTATGTTTCCAGATTATAGTGAAATTAAGTTAGGGAAGCACTGTACAGTAGCCGCGCTATATAGTGCGGGCACTTCTCAGCACTAAATTAGGATTTAGCGCGACTTTTCATAAATTTGTTAGTGAAAGTTAAAAACTTCTAGTACTAAATAGGATTTAGTACTATGTAGCTTAGTCTTATAGCGCGACTACTGTAAAAATTACTTTATACTACTGCGGCGCGTCAAGCATATTCTTGCAAATGATATCTGGAAGCCTCCTCCTCAGCCGCATTTAACGACAGGAGATCATCTCCCTTCAATACTAGTTTGACAACAGTATTAAACATTGATTTAGGAATATTCTTTTTCGGAACCTCGCCGCTGTTTAGGGTCTACACATTTTTTGGGTCAAAAGAAACAGCTCTTTAGGAGAATTTATTACCCGCCCCGTTTTCAAAAAAAAAAAAAAAGCAGCTACTTTAGCTGTATCAATTGATTAATAATGACTTACCAATTTCTCTATAGAATAAAGAAAGCGTGTAGAAACTCGCATGCAAAAAAAAAAGAAAAAAAGAAAAAAGCCCGGTAATTTAAAATTGATAAAGCGCGTTAATATAAATGTAAAAGAGCTGTTAGTGAATTTAGGAATCATGGTAAATTTACTTAGCCGTTTTTAGCTTATCAATAATATATTTGTTTGATTTCATGTAAGTATTATCGATGAGGCTCAATTATATAAAAGAAACTACCATTTTGAGATTTGTTTTCACGGAAGTCCAAAGATATCTTTTCAACAGAATACCATCTTTTTTTTTTTTTTTTTGCAAAATAAACAAGCTAAACTATATACGTTGGAATGGACCTTTCTTTTTTCTGCGCAATCAATCTTAGAAACTGGATAGAAAGGAAGACCCTTACACCTTACTCGCAACAAGAAAACCGCGGGTTTTACCCAATTCAGTACCAAATGCGGATAAAATGTAGCGCCTATGAATCTGCAAAGTAAATAAAAAGCGCGGACACATCTCTACTGTTATGCTCTAGAAAGCCTCTTTTTTTTTTCCTTTTAAATCTGCATGTGTTGCAGCTAAGAAAGCCCAATGATTCAATAGAATGTATATAAAAGCTCTATTAGGTGGCTTAGTGTCCTGTTCCTGAGAGATATAAACAAGTGTAACAGTATCAGATCAAGCATTTCTCAAATTTAGCATATTCAAATGACATTATGTGTGGGTATTGAAATAAAGATTTTCTAGATTTCTCTTATTGTAGTATTTATTTATATCAGATATTACAGACAAACCTACGCTCATTCTAGTTGCTTTTTTTGGTAAGCACTTAGCAATCATGCCTCACGAGTTGACAAAACCGTGTTTACAAAAGGGTTTTTCAAAGTTCACCTCCACATTTATAAGAAATTATATATGTAAGGAAGAACAATTTAGAAGATACTAGAAGATGATAGAGATCCCAAAAAAAAAAACCGAATCATTTATTGTCTCCTTCCATTTGCACGATCTTTACCGGATTAGCAAGATATAGTTACATATGCTTCCGAAAGAAACACAAACTTCGCTTCTATGGAACATCATCTTTCTCCATGACAAGAAGAAGGAGACTCACTGCGCGCTAAGTTCTGTTTGTTGCACGGTATATATAAAACAATAAAGAACTCTTGTAGATTAAAAAGAATAGTAGACTGCATTGAATAGCAAAGTTGATATCACATCATGCAGCAGGTCTTTGTTGGGGTTTTCATTGTATAACCAACAACTGCTACTTTCATGCAATCATTCTCTTCTTTTTTAGGTTGATTTCAACTTGAGCCGTCCCAATTGTTCTGTAGTACTAATGTGAAAGTAGTATAAAACTCTTGAATGGTAGCAGCAATAGTTTTGATCCCTTTACTGCCATGCATGGGGTGATATAGTCAGTTGGTAGCACTTGTAATGTTCACATCTTTTTTTTTTTTTTTCTTTTTTTTTCTGTAATTAAACGCCACATATCCATGACTACCGCCAAATCTCCCTTGTTACTATGACTAAAAAATGCCTCGTAACTTATAAACCGTGTGAGCCATGGATACCTTTCCATTTTATAAAGATGTAAATGTCCTTAGAGTGAAAAAAAAAAGATACATATCTAATATATCTACCTTTATAAAGGACCTACTGTTTTAGGACGTTATATGTAGGTTAAAAAAGGGAAAAAAAAAAGTCTGGATGCTATATATATAAATAAATAAAAAAAAAGTTAATTTTTTTTTTCTTCTTCTTTTCTTTTCTTTTCTTTTTTTTACTATTATTGTAAATATTATCCTTCTTTTTTAAAAAAAATGGCTATTGATTGGGTTTATGCTTCAGGTTCAGCGTGGATATCGTTTGATTCAGCTGCTCAAAAACAAATAGAAGATCTTTGGGTGAGAGATGCGTCTACGTGGATAAGCAGCACATCGTTTGCGGGTCCTGTTTTTGTGGATACAAGTGATATGATTGTGATCTATGGTTGTTTTTCTTATACTATTGCAAGGAGATCGTTTTAACTAGACAGAGAAAAGACTTACACTAGACTATGTGAATATATGCATATATATAAATGGTAAGAGCACAGATCTTACAACCCATCGATTACCCATCCAGCCTCTCTTTCCCAAGGTTTAAAACTACATATAATATATATATATATATATATATATATACAGCCTTCTCACCCCCTCCCTCTTCATTATCATTCCAATTCATATGACTTAGTTAGTTAGACTACATGTAAATATATAAGGAGATATAATAAACTTAGACGTGGTAGTAATATCAAAGGATGAGGTATTTTTATTTATTGCATTAACCAAAATAATCCACTTGATATCAATCCATGAGAAATCGAGTGTCAAATTCGCGTTTATTATAGTCTCTTGCAAGACATTCCTATCAGATCGTATTAGTCAACTCTTTCTAATTCGAGACTGATTCTTTTTAATTTTTTACTAAAGTATGTATAATAGAGATGCTGTAATTTATATTACATTAGCTTCGAAGAGCTCCCCGCTCTTAAATTTATATAACAAGCTTGTCAATTAGCCGCAAAAAGGGTTGTCGTACCGAGATCATGTCATCGTTATTTACGTAAGCCATGAAGTATACGTTATATATATATATATATATATATATTGCGCAGTCTTCTAATGTGGGATGAGGGCTAAACTATCTACCAGAAATTGATACATGTCTAATTCTTTATATGGCGACTTGGATAAACATGATTAGGTATTTTTTATAAATGGCGTTTACCTTCAGCTTGATAAAAAAAATAGTCCAGCGTATCAACAGAAGTTGGGATCATTGTGACTCTAGTTATAAAAAAACAACCAATTTTTTCAACGTATATAAGTATAGCCAAGGTTTTCTCAACAAAATACATGACAAGAGGTGAATGAATTGAGCCTTGATATAGTTAACCATTAGATAGGCTCGTTTGTTCGAATGTGTTTTTTTTTTTTTTTTGCTTGTTGGTCTCATTCTGAACAACTAGCCGCTTCCATTTGTTTGACCTTTTCTTTGTTTGATTTATAAAAGATCGACCATAGCAAATGGTATAAGTATACCGCCTTTTTGAGATTGATTGATAATTTGGTATAGTGTTTAGAAAAAAATTTATTCTGTTGTATGCATTGGATTTGTTGTCGCTTACACCATATTCATAATACGCCACATAACAATACTCATTTGATTTACGATTTCCACTGTCTAGTAGTTAGATAATGCTTTTTCTTTAGCAATGTACGAAATGACTTTGTCAGTGTTATTTCTAAAAGAGATCATGCCTGAATACTGCGAAGATTCATTCATCCCTGAAAAGTTCTCGAGTAGCATATTATTGCTTGATTTTAGAACTACGGGCCATTTTTGTTATGTAAGTGAGATACACAACATCATAATACTTGCAGCATTCATTGAAAAAATGATTTACTCTGGGTGAATACTATGCACACGTTGATATATACTTGAATTAAACCATTGTTTAAAGTAGATGATCTTTGTATATCTTGTTTGTAGTTATTATATGACTTGAATGCCTATATAAATCACTTCAAGCAGTGCACCACTGCAGCGCGTGTAATAATATTAACTACTTAATATTCAACCGAGTTACTCCGCTTCTAATTATAACAACATCAGGTAGCTGAACCCTGCTTAATTTATATGTGGAGTTACTAGTACAATAAATGAGTGTGCAACAAAGGGGAAAGTTTTTTTTTTTTTTTTTTTTTTTTAAAAATGCAAGAAAAACTTTCCCGATGTTCCAAAATTGTAAATGAAATCAAATTGCGAAAACAGCTATACTCAGTTGCCTTGAGAACTAGATAGATTGCAGAATTGCATTCATGTATTCTACCATTATAACTCTTGTCATTCAAAACGTTCATCGATCAGAATTATACATAATAGGATATATTTTTGCACACATGCTCCATTGAAAAACGGGCATAATCCCATCAAAAGGAAATTGTTGATATAAAACCCTTTGATTTCCGAAGACAAAGCATCTTCTTTAGCCGGTTTTGAGGCTTTCCTCTTGAAATTATAGGCTTTGCTCACTATCTATTTTGATACCTTAGTCATAAGAAATGACAAATACATCTTGTTCAACATCTATGTTTTAAAAATGAGTACAATATTCTATTCAAGCGCCATCGAAACGCTTTAGCCGGCTCTAGGGACGTACCTTAGCATCATCAAGTCAACTTAATGACTGAGCTTGCATAAAACACGTGCAATTCATATATTGTGTCAATTCATTAAAGTATATTTTATCATGCAGGCACATGTATGTCAAAATGTAATTAATGACGTATAATTCCTTGATTTAAAAAACGCGTATTTAAGCCTGCCAATGCGCCGTCGTTTTGATTATAAGGTTACTCTATGCGGGGCGTTCACCAAGAAAGAGTACTCATGTATTTAGATTTCTTTGAAATTGCCCTATATTATGACAAAAAGCATAGAGCAAACAGGGTCCATATGCATTTTATCGGTTCATCATCCCGACGACAAATGTTTCACAATAGATCAGATCAGGAGGGACGAATTAACAAAGCCAGCCTTATGTCTTTAAATGGTTCTCAATGACCGCTTCAGTCACTTGCTGATTCCGTACATAAAAAAAAAAAAAAAAAAAATACAATGGCTAGGGCAGTGAGGAAACAAAAAAAAGTCACTCACCCATTGAGCTGAACACTCAGTTTAAAACTTTAAAATGTATAGTTTTTTAACAATGATACAAAGGGGATTATATTACACAAAAATAAAATAGGGTATATAACGATGAGTCCAAAGAAGAGTATACTATAGAGAGTGAGGTCCTGTTGTACTGCAGGACGAGTTTGTCGACGAAGAGGAATGTGTAGAACATCTGTTTCTTTTCCTTGACAGTGTATTTGATAAAAAATGTTTAATTCGAGCCGTGAAATTGTCATCATGTTTTATACTGGTAGGGCTTGTAGACAAATAGGTTTCTCCATGAGTATTGTTTAACGATAAATCAGACACAGTAAATCTTGAAGAAGAGTACATGATTGAGTTACTTTCAAGTAGTTCGGGCGATGATAAATCAAGATCGAATCTTTCTATGAATTTCGATGTGCGAGACATTTTAGTAGAGTTAATGGATGTCAAAAAAATAAGAAAAATAGACGATTTTTTGTTTTCAAAGACTCTTTTATATATGATATATATGTGGTATATTTAAACTCAGAATACTTTCTTTTTATTTGTTCTTTTTCGCTTTGAGGTACAGTACGTTTTGTATTTCCGGTTTCTTTTCTTTTCTTTTTTAAAAGCAGATGATTATTGATAGGATATTGTATTCTTTGTTTCGAAAATACTGATTGTATTTTTATCATTGTTGCCTTTTTCTATTTTTACAGCGAGAATTAAACTCTCAAATCACAAACAATAAGGAAAAAAACTTTTTACCCTATAGCCAATCAAATGAATTTGAATTACATCATAATAGAAGTTTTTATTTTCTAGAGTAAAAAAAAAAAATATGAGATGAGACCACCTGTTGTTTAACAAAATGTAACCAAATTGAAACGCGAGCAATAAAATAAATGCGATATAATCGACTCACTACTGAGATGTATTCATATTGTTAAAGTGATTTCTTGATGTCATGCCATTGCTTTATTTAGGCTGGCGTCTTGTTGGTTTACTTACGACAGTTAATGTTAATGACGTTCAATAAACGAAGGGTATTGAACGAAACAAACTTTGTTATATCGTCACATTTTCTCTTATAAACGACTTGATTGGAGGAGGACAAGAGGAATTATCCAGCATAGAGAATCATGGACTGTGACGGAAAGCATCAAATGGCCGTGCCTTAATAAAATGCAGTGCAACATCCTACCATTTGTGTAGCAAAAGATAGACTAATGATCTTTATTCGTGATATCATTGACATACTATATGGATTACTTGACATTACACAACATGTGTTTAGTTATAATGTCATTACACACGCAAGGATGCGTTCTTTTCTTGCTGTTCTAGTCCCCATATTTATCTTATAACAGAAAGACAAGTCAAAAAAGATTACGTAATTAATAGAAAAACTGTTTTCTAGTGAGTCTTGACTATACATATGCATTTTATGCTGCTGCCTAACCAATAAGCCTGGTTGATACTTTTATTAAAGCTACGTAATTACCAACACTATGCGGTTTTGCAGTGCTTCCAAAAAGCAAGGTCGCAGCCATCAAAATTGATGTCGCTAAGAGGCCGTCAAAGTCAATATCGTTGACCAAACAAAATCAATCTCGCATTTTGGATTTTGCTAAATGCACACGTCTATTGCACACGAATTTCTGTTGAATATTTATTGAACAACAACTGCTTCCTTTGTGTGATATATTTAGCTGTTCTGGAAACAATGAGCCCTATTCTTCACCATAATAAATCAGCTATTGTAGAGCAAAGGAAGTTAAGCAAGCCGACAGACTGGCAACATTTTCTTTATTACAATTCATAAATAGGGGCTGTTACTACGACTCCCTTTTTTTTATATATTTTATCCTCTTGGAATGTTAAACATTGTTCTTTATCTTTTCACAAATATTCTTGAGTGCCATTGGTTGGACGATTGCTTTGCAACCAGAATTGGCAGTTGCCAAAATGGGTTGCTGCTGTCACAGATCAATAATTCTGAGACCGCCTTGAAGTTTTGGATGACACACTTGTTTACATATACACGATGGGGCTAGGTAGAAAGAGTGAGCAAAGTCGCGAACTAACTAGACGTTGGACTTCTTGTAACCAATTGTCAAGAACCTGTGATATGCGCCGTTGGTCTGTTAAAAACGTGTGCTAAAGATTTAAGGTGGGCAGAGTTTCGATCTCAAGTTATAATTGTGCTCTAGGTAGCCCCAGATGATGATTGCTGCTCACTTATTTCGAAATGAGATGGTGCTAACAATGACCTGCATGTTTAGTGCTTGTAAAATGGAACGATCTGATTGGTAGATTTATTAAAAATGAAGAAGTTTTATAAAGTTTCAGGCAATCAAATTCGCGAAGTAGTTAAATAGTTTCTGGATAATTTAGGTTGAATGCCCCTATTCTCTACTTTCATAGTCAAGGCATCCCTGTATTTTACTCTAGTATTGGTATTTCAATTCTAATCACAATTCATTCTCTTACCTAAAGTGGTCATGACCAACTGGTCTAGAGGCGTCTGTATTTCCCAAAACCAAAAATTTGGTTTGATTGGGTATATACGTGAAATAGTTCCAAGCTGCCACATCAAAATGGAACTGACAATCTTCCCAAACAAGTGTTTTCAAATCCAACATCCATAGTTTATAGGTGGAGTTTTCTTCACCATTTCCAAAGATAAACAACTTTTCACCGACATTTTCGCAAAAATGGCGACTTTTTATCATTTGCGACCCTTGAAGTACATCATGTACGGCGTAAGGTAGAGCGTTTAGATGAATAGCCAATAAGTCACTCACCGAATTTCCGTCCTCATCTCTACCAGCATAAATGTACATTTTATGTCCTACAAGCGTTGCCGTATGATTGTATCGAGATGGCATACCCTCAAATCGACTCCATGTCCATGTCTGTAAATTTAATACATCCAATTCATCCAATACAAAAGTACCTATATATATAACAATATCAATAGGAAGAATTCTTTCTTTGTATTTTCATTATTATTACATTCTGAATTTTTTGCAAATCCTCCATAAATAAATAATTTATTGTCGTACACAGACGCACTATGCAGGTATCTTGCAGGAACGATGCCATTGATTTCAGGTTGAATCCAAGTTAGTTTTTCAATATCAAAAATAGAGACATCATTGCAATATTCTTGAAATTCATTACATCCACCTATAAAAATTATCAATTAATTAATTTGCATGAATTTTACAGACACTATGATTTTACCAAACACAATGATACACTTGTTGTTCCATAGCGTGGCTGTATGACCATATCGTTTACAAGGAGCTTTTCCTTTAACTGACTATAATGATGTAAGAAGAAGAAGAAGAAAAAGAATGCAATTCAATTGATATACTTACTTGGACTGTTTCCCAGCGCAAGTCATTCAGATTCAAGACATGCAAGTCATTAGTGACATTACCACCTCCACCATACACAAATAAGCGGTGGTCGACTTTAACAAAAGAAGGTCTCCAAAGACCTACCAAGTTATTTCCAGTAGTTCGAATAGGGGTTTCAGCTTTAAGAAATGGCATTGAAAGTGGGAAAAAGAAATACGGTATTATTGGCTTTGCTTAACTTTATTAAAAAAGAAATAAGGGGTAAACGTAATAGGAGCCATATATCGAACCTTGTCTCTTCTATGTAGTTAAGAAACGAGCTCTTTGACTATTTACGCATGTTCCGCATCTCATGGCCAAGTGTTTCCGTTAGTTAATAAGATTCACACTTCTTTTAATGCAGACATAAAACAGTGAAATTAGAAGGTGTGATGAATTTAGTTGGAATTGGAACGGTGGCTTCCGGATACCCGAAAACCTGACATCTGCTTTACAAAAAAGGTAAAATCATAAATAGAAAAAGGGGGGTTTGTAAGCGTCAATAAAAGATGTATTGCAGATTTGTTAACCTAAAGTCTTGATTGCGTATCCTCTGACTTTAAGGCTTTACATGTGTATACATCTTGGGAAATAGATAAGATATTTATATATACTATATATATATATATATAGAGAGAGAGAGGGATGAATTACAGAATTAAACAATGCACAAGAGAAAAAAAAAAAAAAAGAAGTATGAAGAGTGTAAAGATATATGCAAACTAAAGTAATGATATAATCAATCGTTAACTTTGAATTCTGCATGTATGATGAATGCAAGACTCCTCAAGTAGATTGAAGTACTGAAGTCAACCCAATCAAAAATATACCTACAAAAAAGAAAGTAGGTACTAGTTTTTGAGTTGGGTCACTACGAATGGCCTGTGGTAGCATACTCTATAAAGACAATGAGTGGGTATTGTTCAACCTTATTAAAAGAGCTTTCTTTACCTGAACAGCAATAAAACACATCATTCCACTCACAATGCCAAAAACAATGCCAAATAAAAAATCTTCTTCTAGTTGTTTTACATTTCGAATCACCAATAAACCGAGAACAGCGCCCAAAGGTTGTGACATACCTCCTAATAATGCTGCATAACTAAATGCTGCCAATTTTGATCCAGTTGCATAAAATAGAGGTAATGCAATCAAAAAACCTTCTATAAAATTATGAATGGTCATGGCTGCAGCGACACTTAACCCTAACTGACTTGAAGATTCATTCGATATAAGCATGATCAGACCCTCTAAACAAAAAAAAAAAAAAAAAAAAAGTTAAAATTGTTTATCCTGTAATCTTGGGTCACACGACATTCACCTGGGAACTTATGAATGCAAATAGCAATAGCAGTCTGAACACCAATAAGAAAATAATCGTTTTTACTGTTGTTTGAGCTCGTCTCCGCTGAAGTGACCTCTATGCTTCCATAATGCTGACTGATGGTATCTGGTTCTATCTGTACAATCACAACTTCATTATTTGTTTTTGAGATAGGGTCGCAAGTATGTATAGCATGTGGTGTACACCATTGAATCACAAAGGTTAAAAATACAGTGAATAAAATACCAATAAAAAAACAAATAAAGGTTGAAAAGTTAGAATTCAGTTTTTGCTGTGAAGCGGGTAATAAGGTGTAAAACGAATTGAAAATAAGAACACCACCACCTAGTGCCATGGATGCTGAAAGAAATTTTTTGCTTTCAAATGTTTTTCCACCAAGAATGACAATAGCGGCACCAATAACGCATGACAATGAGGATATAGACACCATCAGCCACCCGGTACCTTCGAACGGCATGTTGTTTAGGGAAAAGCAAAAAAAAACAAAAAAAAAAGAAAAGAAAAAAAGAAATTTTAAATTGATTAAGAAACAGTTTTTAGCCTGTAAATTTCATTGGACGATCCTGTAAAGTGAATCCTTAATACTACTTACATAAGCAGCCTATTCCCTTTCAAAATTAGATAAACAAGTGGTAGTATTGGAAACAAAACACAGCTGAGCACAAAAAACAATGAGATAAAGGGCAATGCTACACTACCAAGCGAGGAGACTTTTATATTGACTTTTGGTGTTACAAAAGGAATGATAGTAAACGCAGCTTTGTCCTCCCCCCCCCCCCCCCTTTTTTTTTTTTTTTTTTTTTTTTTTGGTTATGGGAGAAACAGATATTTACTATATTCCCACCCACCACTCTGCTCTCACCTTAAGATATCTAAGAAATATGCGATTTTATTCAAATCCCATACAAATTTCTCGGTTTATCATAAAGTCTGGCTTTTGTCTATGACAGTAACTCTTCACGTTTTCAGTATTTAAAATAGTTTACTAATACACGATACTAGTGCATATATGAAATATATAAACATAATTTTCCCAGCAAAAAAAAAAAAAAAAAAAAAAAAAAAAAAAAAAGAAAAGAAAAAAAGAAATTTTAAATTGATTAAGAAACAGTTTTTAGCCTGTAAATTTCATTGGACGATCCTGTAAAGTGAATCCTTAATACTACTTACATAAGCAGCCTATTCCCTTTCAAAATTAGATAAACAAGTGGTAGTATTGGAAACAAAACACAGCTGAGCACAAAAAACAATGAGATAAAGGGCAATGCTACACTACCAAGCGAGGAGACTTTTATATTGACTTTTGGTGTTACAAAAGGAATGATAGTAAACGCAGCTTTGTCCTCCCCCCCCCCTTTTTTTTTTTTTTTTTTTTTTTTTTTTTTTTTTTTTTTTTTTTTTTTTTTTTTTTTAAAAAAAATGTCTTTGTTCATTGGAAGAATTCCTCGGGATACAAGAGCTGTAAACATCACCATCTAATCACTCCTCATTGATTTTATTAACTTTTATTGATTTCAGAGCGAACTTGAGACTACGTTTTCAAAGTTTGGTAAATTTACTCGTTTTGATATCAAACACAACCAAGGTTTGTTTTTGGTTACATTGCAAGATGAAATATTAAAAT
Source organism: Mucor indicus B7402 (assembly GCA_000697295.1). NCBI lineage: Eukaryota > Fungi > Mucoromycota > Mucoromycetes > Mucorales > Mucoraceae > Mucor > Mucor indicus. Next base: position 18,201 of record JNEK01003051.1, read on the forward strand.
ACTCTATTTACAAAGGTTACGGCTTTGTTGAATATGAAGATAAGCGTGATGCTGAAGATGCTATGAAAGAATTAAAGGGCGTATGTAGTCTTGATTAGTTAGTTTTAAAACGCTGACATGGTGTATAGGCTGCTTTTATTGTTGAATGGGCTAGAGGCGGACATAGACCTGGTGGAAGTGAATGTTTTCACTGTGGTGGAAAAGGTAAAAAGTTCGCTTTTTTGTTGATCAAGGAGAGGAAACTAATGACAAATGAAAGGTCATTGGGCTAGAGATTGTTCAAAAGCACCTTCTCGCGATAGACGTGATGGCGAACGTGGCTATGACCGCGACAGAAGGTATGACTTTATCCGTACCAAGTCCTTCAGTGTGTATGTGTGTGTACCTTACCACAACATGATGATTGATTTATATTATTATTTTTTTTGAAATGAGTTCCTCAGAACGCTTATCAACTTTATTTCTTTTATACTATGTTCCTCAAATTTCCTCCCTTCTTGTTGACTTACTTTATCTTAAACTCTATATGGTAAGAGCAAAACTAGTTGTTGACTCATCATACTTAAATGTTCTTTTTTTTTTTTTTAATTAGATCCATTAGAGATAAAGATTTCAACCGTCGTCGCGAAGGTAGAGGACGTGAAGATAGAGGACGTGAAGATAGGGGACGTGATAGATCTCCTCGTCGTAACGAACAGCGTGAAAAAGGCTATGACAGACGTGAATCTGACAGAAGAAGAGATGATGACGAAAAAGACAATCGCAGAGACAGACGAGACCGCAATGACAGAGATGAACGACGTCGTGAAGAAAACCATGCACCTCCTAGAGATTAATATTTTTTTTTCTCAATCATATCATAACTGAAATAAAATATAGTCAAATGAAAGATTAAGCCTTCTGCGTGGGCAAAAAAACACTGCTAGTCACGTGCCTATGTTCTTTGTGCTAAGATTTATTGTAAAGGAATTTCTTTTTTCTTTATAAGCAACACTTTTTAACAACAGCGTTTCTCTTTTTTTTTTTTTTTTTGCAGACAGACATAAATGTTATTTATGGTTAGGTCACTTGGAAGAACATTGAATTTACTTCAATGGTCCTCTTTTGCCTTTCTTATTTTGCTTTCTGTGTTTGCCATTTATTGTGTAGAAGCAAACACACTTTCTAATGATTTGACGCTATATCAGCAAAGACGAAATTCACTTGCAGATCCGAAAAAACAAACAGCAGCAGCGGATCTATTGCCTACCGAGTTGGTTCTAGTAGCCACCATGGACGGTTCTATTCGTGGTGTAGACCGATTCCAAGGTATTGTTCATTGGACTCTTAAAGGTGGACCGAAAAGCTCCATGATCAAGTCTAATTCTGATTTTAAAATCCACAAGTGGTATAAACCTGGCCCTACGAGCGAAACAAGCGACGACGACAGTACTAGACTATTTATGGACGATGTGCTTGGTGATGAAAACTTATATCAAGACTCGGATTACCATTTAGCAGAATCACCTTATGAGGAAAATGGACAAGTAGAAGATGCCGATGTTTATTATATTATAGAACCTCATGACGGGGGCACTCTTTATCTTTATGCTGACGGCAGACCTCTCGAAGTAACCTTATTTCTCTCTTTTTTTTTTACAAAAATAATCATAGCTCATTGCATTTTGTTCTAGAAACTACCTTTTTCAATAGAAAAGATAGTTAATGAATCTCCATTTCGTACACCAGATGGAATAACCTATATTGGAAGAAAAAACACATTAATGATCGAGATTGACCCCAGAAATGGAAGAATTCTTCAACAGATAGATATTAACAAAGTAGACGAAGAATATTTAACCGCTACAAAGAGCAAATATCATGCAAAGACTATCTTATTAGGAAGATACGGTAAATTTCAATGATAGTTTTCGGTCTGTAAAACTAATGCGCCCTCATAAAAAAAAAAAGAGTATAAAGTGACTATTTATGATAACGAATACAAGAAATTATGGAATGTTACTTATAGTGAGTATACGCCGAACAAACTAGATTGGGATGTTCCGGCAAGTACATTACCTTCCGATATCTACATTGCCCCTGATGCTACTCAGGGCATCACTGGTGTCGATGTCAGAAGTGGAAACCCAATATGGTCCATCGATTTGCCCTATCCAGTAGTTGGTATTTTTAACGTTTTTCGTCGAAAAGATTACAACCTGGCTATTACAAGACAAGGCCCACCACCGTCTCTTGAAAAGGGACTTATTGGTGATATGCTTAGTATGGTGGGAGCAGAAGATAGAGTGTCCACTGCTTATGTAGGTGTCCATGAAGGAAGTCTTTACGCCCTCTCAACAGAAAATTACCCCTTGATCCGTATTTCTCAATGGTCCTCCATGTACACGGGCAGAAGACCCGGAGATACCAGCAATCTCATTGAAGCAGGTAATGCAACTAAAGACGGCAATCATAGCGGTTATCAATGGGATCCAAAACCTCCAGAAATGTGTTGTCACGGATGCGAGTACCATATCGATTGTTTAATAGGCCAACATCGCGTACAGCCTTTGCTAGAATACGAAGAGCAGCCCGAGAACGGCCGCTACTTGCCCTCAGCCACAGCTACAACAACATCCCTCATCGCCGCGCCTAAGCCTACAATACTCCCCTATTTCCCAGTCGATTATAGAAACGAGGAGGAACCCGGGTTCTTTGACGAAGGACTTGCTCGGTTCTGGAAAAGCTACGTTCTTATTCTTTCTGTACTTGTTTATGTCTACCGTGACCGATTGCAATTTGTGTACGATACGAAGGTGGTTCCTTGGTGGAAACGAATGATGAAAAAGCGAGCAAAGGCCAAGAAGCTTCAAGCAAGGATTACTGCTGCTGCTAAAGCCGAACAGGAACGTATCAAAAAAGAAAGGGCGATGGTATCTTTAGAAAACAAGGGTTCTGTTGTGCCTGAAGAGAGCGCCAAGCCTGAAGAGAACACCAAGCCTGAAGAGAACACCAAACCTGAAGAGAACACCAAGCCTGTGACCGAAGAGAAAAATGTTTTGAAAGAGGAAACGATACAGCAAGAGGAAGCTCCCAAGTTAGTTGCTGTCAAAAAGTCCTCTACGGGACTGGATTTAGAGAAGTTTGAACAGTCAAAATCACGCGTTTTGGAGATATCCGATCAAGTGCTTGGATATGGTAGCCATGGTACGGTGGTTTACAAGGGTGAATTTGACGGCCGTCAAGTGGCTGTCAAACGCCTTTTATTGGATTTTTACGACGTGGCGCTGAAAGAAGTCAAGCTCTTGCAGGAAAGCGACGATCACCCCAATGTGGTGCGATACTTTTATAAGGAAGAGTCAGACCGCTTTCTTTATATTGCGCTTGAACTTTGTTTTGGCTCGTTGAATGACTATATGGAACGTAGTTTGCCTTTACCTGAAATGCAAATGTGTGATGCGATGGATCCTGCGAATATTTTGCTGCAAATTACATGTGGACTTCAGCATTTACACTCGCTTAAAATTGTGCATCGAGATATCAAGCCTCATAATATTTTGTTGGCGCCAAGTAAGAACCGGTTTATTAAGGACGCACCACAAATGCGTGTGCTGATTTCTGATTTTGGACTATGTAAGAAGTTGGATGGAGAGCAGAGTAGTTTTAATTATACAGCTGCTTCACCAGCTGGAACTTCCGGATGGCGTGCACCCGAACTGTTGGCTGGTGCTTTAGCTGCAACATCTTCAGATACAAGTTTGAGTAGTGTCCGTGATTCAAGTGACCCCAATACAATGATGGGGCATGTAAAGGCAACACGAGCCATTGATGTGTTTTCTACGGGTTGCGTGTTTTATTATGTGTTAAGTGGTGGTGATCATCCTTTTGGTAACCGATTTGGACGCGAAAATAATATCTTGCTTGGAAACCATGATCTCAGTAAGTTAGATTCTATGGGTGAAGATGGTGTAGAAGCAAAGGATTTGCTTGAACGAATGATATCCACTGATCCAAAATCAAGGTAAAAAAAAAAGATTGATTGCAAAAGTGTTTTAAATTGACTTGTATTTAGACCGACTGCTAATATGATTGCTTTACATCCTTTCTTTTGGTCAACATCGAAGAGACTTGCCTTTTTGCAAGATGCTTCTGATCGCTTTGAGATTGAGGTGCGTGACCCACCTTCACCATTACTGCAGGCACTGGAATCCAATGTTTCTACTGTTATTGGCACGGATTGGTATAAACGTATTGACCGGATAGTTGCCAATGATTTGGGTAAGTTTAGAAAGTATGATGGCAGAAGAATTCGCGATCTATTAAGAGCGCTGCGAAATAAGGTAAATATAACTCTGAAGCTTTAGGATGCTTTTTATGTAATAACTTTCTGAGTATAGAAACATCATTGGCAAGACTTACCGGAAGCGGTTAAGAAAGTGTATGGAGAGCCTCCAGACCAATTCTTGTATTATTTCACAGCTCGATTCCCACATTTACTGTTACATACCTATTATGTTGTTGCAAGTCATCCTGAGTTGAAAAAGGAAGGCTCTTTAGGACAATATTTTTAAATTATGTTTTATTTTTATCGCATTAACATCATTCATTTTAATAAATAAATACACTCCATCACACAGGCTTGTTTTAGTTGTTGATAACAGCATTGGTGTGGATTTTTACTACGTCGTCCAAATTGTCTAACTGGTCCATACATTTTTCTACTAATTCGATTGTTTCGTTATCATTTACTTCTACAGGGTCCATTGGAATATAAGCTGCTTCAATTTGTTGGACTTCATATTTGTGATCCATCAAAGCCTTTGATACGTTGTTCAAGTCCGAAAACTCACAAGTCACTTCAATCAAGTTATCCTCGGGGTCTTCTTCAATATCCTCTACGCCACATTCAATCGCGTTGTCCATAATCTGCTCAAAATTGTGTCCTGATTCTCCTGGTGTGAAGACAACTTTGCCCTTTTTATCAAACAAATAGCCAACCGACGAGACAGAACCACTATCTAAATGGTTAACACAGTGCCAATAAATCTACTTTTTTTTTTTTTTTTTGCTAAGATTACCCAACTCGGTTTAATACTTCTTTGACTTCTTTAACGGTACGTGACTTTTTGTCTGTTAGTGCTTCACTAAACATGCGTTTTAGTCCATGAATCTATCTATTAGACGCCAACTTACACAATCATGGCAGTGCCTCCTGGTCCCATACATTCATACACCACACTTTCGAGAGCATCTTTGTCTTTATCCATAGCTTTCTTTAATGCATTGTCAATACTATCCTTGGGCATCATAGCTGCTTTAGCTTTGTTCAAACAGGCTAATAGTTTATTGTTGACACTGGGATCTAAACCGCCCGCTATTTTTACAAAAGTATGTCAGTATATGAAGTAGGTCATGAAAGACGTACTCTACCTCTAGCAGCAGAAACAATTTCCAATGAGATCTTGGAGTAGAGTACACTTTTCTTGGCGTCTTTTGCTCCCTTTGTGTGTTTTACTTTACTCCATTTATTGTGACCCTAAAAAAGAAAAGTCAAATTACTGTTTGTTGGAGAAAAGAGCTTTGAATTACAGCAAAACGTTGTTGTTGAAAGCATAAAAGTGTAGGCTTTATTAATGTTTGGGTATGAGTCCATTGGACAGTTTTGGTTAAATTTAATGTTGAAATGCGGCGTAACATGGTTGAAATGTCAAAAAAAAAAAAAAAAAAATACCCCTTGTTGTAGATATTTGCAATTTTTTGAGAAAAAAATAATATGAAAGACACTCAATTGGCAGCTTTAACCAGAACCCTGAGACAAATAGGTTACACTGTTTGGAAAACAATGGTGGTCAAAATCAAAACATTTGCGTCTGACATAAGCTCGTTGAAATGGTCGTTTTTACCTTTTAATGTCATCATATAATCCTATAGGGTCAGTCAGCAATTTTGCATTGAAAATATTAATCTGATAGACGTAGTTTTATTAGAACATCACATGGATTAAAAGAGATACGGGACTACTATATATTTTCTAATGATTTATTGAAAAGGGCCTCTATCTCTTTCTCTTTAATTTTCTTTGCTGGTTCTGAAGTTTGCTAGCAGAGACAATAGCCTCCTTGCAATGATATGGATAACCAGCTATTTTTTTATGCACCCCCTCCTGTCCCCTTCCATAAACCTCTTTTTTTTTTTCAGCTTTACTTAGTGTTGTGTATTACTACGCTTCGCTTCACTGTGTTCTCTATTGACGAATGCTCTGGAAATGCAGTGATTTGGTACACCGTGAGCTGCTGCAAGTGCCTTAGTTATTACCGCGTATACAATGGAGTACCCTATGTTTCTTTGGTCAATAAGCTTGCTTTTTGGCCGTCTTTTCCCCTTTAATGACTCTTGTTTTTTCTAGCTTTTTTTTTTTTTTTTTAGGTTAACAATGGTGTTGGTAAGTAAACTCACGTCTCAAAAGGTAAATTAAACTCAAATAAGTTAATGGCATATTTATCAGAGTTCTAACATTCATGTCTATAAATCTATTGTGTATTATGCTCTTAATAACTATTGGTTTAAATAGTTATGACAAGTATATAGAATAGTTGTAATGCCCAGCTCATTTTGTATGCGTCTTTAAGGATAACTAAGGCGACCAACCAAATATGATGACAAATAAAAGTGATGAAAAGTCAAGTAAAAATGTTGACAAAAATATCATTGCTGACATTTTGATCGTCTTGAAACTCCTTACACATACAACGCCAGAAATAGTTATACATAAACAGTTACTATTTTGAATATAAGAGCGCAACAACTTTATAATTCGTATACATACCAGTTTGCATTATGTTAATAAACATATATAGATAGATTTATTTAGATGTAAGGGATATTATAAAGTGTTAGATATAGTTATAAAAACAGTGTACAAGTATTATTCAGATTTATTAGAGCTAGATGAAGCAGCTGAATTGATTCTTGATTTTGCTCTTTTAATTGGGCTGCTAGCGGTAGTGGGTTTAGAATCAAGAAGCAAAGGGCGCAAGAAACGAAAGTAAAGAGCTTCAGCACCCTATATACATAAATACATTAATCTTTCAGATACGACCCACAATAAACACTAACTCTACTTACTCTAAATTGAGGCAAGGCTAAATAGAGGACAAGAATAGTTTTAAAGAAATAATAAAAATGGAACCAATAAAGAAGAATATCAGAAAAATATTCAATGGTATGGAGGAACCCGACAACAGTCCAATAAGTTAACCATTGCTTATCATCGCTTTTGTTGGACGTTTCCATTGCTTTGAAAGAAGCATAAGCTGAATACATAAAGTGCGATTTAGATCAAACAGAAAAGCACTCTATTATTTAACTATCCATACTCACCTGGGTATAACCAAGCAATTAAGTTTGTCAAGAATTGACCTGCTACGTTGAAAAAGATCATAATAAAGGCAATCGACCCAACGCCAAGAGCGACATAAGTCTTTGGGACACCAGTTCTGCGTTCAAACTCCTTTGCATAGGTAAATTTGGATAGTTCCCCGTCGAGGCCATTAAGGGCATTTTTTGCTCGTAGTTGAGCTCCTTGAGCAGTGAAAGGACTAGGTTGAGACATTTCTTACAGTAAATCAAAAGAAAAGAAGAAAAGAAGAAAGAGGACTATTATATAAATTAAATAGATAGGATGATGAAATAATGGAAACCAAAAACAGCAAAATACTGTACAACTGAGAGATAGGATAGTTTAATTAATACAAGCTCAATTTGCAAGTTACAGCATCGTCATAGGAAATGTAACAACAACTAATATATAAGCGATCGTCTTTGTGTCCTTTAGTGTAGTTAATGGTCTTGATACGATGAAGCAAGACAGTCTTCTCTCGCCATCAAAGAGTTTAAAAGACAGTTTTTTGTTTTTTTTTGCAGTAGATACATGTATTACATTTAGTAGAAAATGAAAGCTATTCTTATTTATAAGAAACGTTTCTATACCTCGTTTTATGCATGATAAATGATACAATACTTGTGTCACTTTTCAACAAAATTTTAAGCTTTGTACAGACTGAAATTGCAGTCGCTCCAAATTGAAGCACCCTTCTCGTCTCAAACTGTACATCAATCAAAACGTTGAAGTGTAAATCGTTTCATTGGCCAAAGTTTAATGTATTGGAAACGTCCCATACTCTTACAAAATTACCCAACTCCGCTTTTTTCCTCTTGGCATTGACGTACAATTTAGATAAATATCACACTTTTTTTTCTCTTCTTTTTTTTTCATTCATTCATTAAACTAAACATGTCTGATTTAAAGAAAGGTGAATACGTCGCTGTTCCTACAAGTGACGTTGATCAAGAAGCAGCTTTACCTGCTTACTCTAAAGAAGAAACAACTGAAGTTATCGCCGTCGATGACACTCAAAAAAGACGTAAAAATTAATTTCTTGGCTCATAAATTTTTACTGACTTACTGCTGCGTAGGCCGTAGACGTTTAAGATTCATGTTAATTGGTGGTGCCGTAGCACTTTTAGGCTTGACTCACTTGTGTTCTGGACCCATGCAAAGATATGCTGTAAGTTTATCACTTCAATCATCGTTTCTTACTTGGACTAACTTGTCATATAATAGGAATCTAGACAACTTGTAAGAACGCATGTCGTTATCAATACTATGAATGCAATACTCAATACTTTTATTTTGAATAGGATTTGTACTCTGAACACACACCAGAACCTTGCTCCATCAGACACTCTGAACAATTCAGTGAATTGAAGCATCATATGGACTACTTGACTGAAGCTCTCGGTGACAAAGAAGATCACTGGCAACCCATGGAGCACCCTGAAGATAAGCCTCACCATGGTAAGCACCATCATGGCAAACACCACCACGGCAAACATAAGCATGACCAAGACAAGATGATGCAAGAAGACTCTGAATTTACCGACAATGTCAGAAAGGTTGAAGGCCATCACCGCATGCATACCGAAGAACTCGCTGACAACTTTGATGAAGAACACCGCCACCACCACCCTACGCACTTCTGCAGAACTCAAGACCTCGAATCTACTTCGACCGTTCTTAAATTCTCTCCTGAGGATTTCTCAAGTGCCGATGTCTTATCAAAGAGTTTCTTTTCTCCCGGCAGCCGTATTCGCGTCTTACAAAACGAAGATGAATCTGTCAAAGACGTTCATGTCAACGTCACTGTCTATTCTGGCCGCAAAGAACTCGAAAAGCAAGTTCAAATTTCTGCATTTGATCACAATGGTATTTATACTGTTCAAGTTGAACGCGAGCATAAACGCCGCTTCCCCTTCCCTCCTCATCGAAAGCACGGAGATGGTGATGATGAAGAATTGGCTTTTGAACAAGCCCCTGAAGATGGCGACCACCCTCCCCACGACGGCCCTCACCATCCTCCTCATGACCGTCCTCACCACCCTCCTCATGAAAAGAAAGAAGATTGTCTCTACTATGAAGTAGATGTTGTTTTCCCTCAAAGCATTGATTACTTTGAAAAGCTCGGTCTCGAATCCAAGCATGCTTTCATTCGTGGTGGCAAAGGTGTCAACAACATTGAATTTGGTGTTGTCAAGGCTGGTGTCAAAGAAGGTGCCATTATCTTTAGAGACTTGAAGGCAAAAAAGCTCTTGTTTGGTGTTCTCAACGGTGTCGTTATGGGCAGATATGAACCCAGTGAAAGTTTTACTGCTGGTGCTGTACGAGGTGCTGTCAAGGTCAAGATTGAACCTACTGGTGAAAACATCAACATTACTGCTGCATCAACATTCGGCCCTGCTTCTGTAGATGTCCCTGCTGACAAATACAAGGGTGATTTCACTTTGTTTAATCTCTTTGGTGAACCCTCTTCTATTCAAGCACCTAACCCCGAAGATATCCATGTAACCAAGTTTAAACATCATGTTAAGTCTGGTTATTACAAGGAAGAACATACTGGTTCTCGCATCATTGTCGATGCTAAGCTTCATGGTGGTGAAACCCTCACTTTCTATTAAGTCAATATAATGTGTAATAATAATAAAAAAAAAAAAATAACTGTTCGTTTTCAATTCCATAAATGTGCCGTTGCTTTACACACGTAAATTACGTCATTTTCAAACTTTAATATGTTACTCTTTATGCAGACCTTTTAATCATTAAATATTACGTAATACTGTTATAAGTTTTGTTTGTTCTCCTTATTAGTGGAGGACAGTAAAGTGGAGGTAAGGTCTGGTGCTTGTTGTAGTTCTTCTTGTGAATGTTGCCTTGATTCAGAAGTTAGCTCTAATGGTGCTGATCGCTCCGGGAATTCTTTGCTGCTTTCTTGTTTAGTAATAGATTCACCACGAATAGAATTGTGCCATTCCTCTTCTGATTTTCCGTTTAAAAATGCAATTATTTCTACTGTCATGTTATCACATCCTATTCCTGCGTTACTAGATGTATTATCTGAGAGACAGTAATCCATTAATTTCTCGCAAATGACCTTTAATGAAACGCCATTGATAACTTCTTTACGAATGAATGTAGCCACTTCTTGGTTTGACATACAGTCCCAAATACCATCACAAGCCAGTACCATGAATTCATCTTTATCTGTAATTTTGTGAACGGTAATATCGGGATCAGCTGTATAAATTGAGATTAAAGACAATAATATAGCATGATCATTATTTCATTATACCTGTCACAGCTTGTTTCTCTGGGGGTAAATCAGCCTTTTTAAATTCAAAATCGCCTAAAGCTCTAGACAAGGCAAGGTTACCTTTAAATGACAATCGATTAGAAACAATATCCGATCAAATGTTCTGTTTATTTTACCGTTAACGCGTCCAAATTCAACATACCCACCTGCATTGTGGATACGTTCGGTTTCTTTTGGATCGGTTGGCTTATGATCTTTTGATAATGCTATACCAATACCGTTTGTACAGATAATAGCTCGGGAATCACCTGCATTACTCTATTACAAAACTCATCAGAGAAAAAGAATGCCTGCAATAGTTATCAGTTAACTTACAACATATAAAGTGTTATCTTTTGTTATTAATGCTACGATAGCCGTACATCCCGATGTTTCATTCTTATATTCCAAGTCTATTATTTATGTATTAATACCGCACACAAAAAAGATGACATATACTTTTATTTTACCATTTCGTAGATCTGTGTCAATTTGAAAGAATGCTTTCCGAAGCGCTTCTTTGTATTCACCGTTCTTAAAATGCTCTGATTCAATGACAAGGCCAGCAAGTTTTTCACTACTGTATTTTGCTACATTTTGACCTTATGACGTTGTTTGTAAAATTAACGTCTTATGAGCAAAACACATGTAATTTTGACTTACCACCATGTCCATCGAAAACAGCAAAGAATGAAGCATCCGTATCTTTATAGTTTAATATATGTGTATGTGCGTCTTCCATAGCTAAAAAAAAATACACACATTCAATTATCAGTAGATGTACTCCTTGTCTTTACTCACTTATTCGCCATCCTTGCATAGACGAGGCACCAAAAGAAAGGCGTTCATCCTTTCCTTCGCTTGAGTTTTTCGTTGTGATAGGTGAAGATAATATTTGACCCATATTCGTGTTAAAAGAAAAAGAATGAGAAAATGATTTCAGTTAAAAAAAAAAAAGCCACCTTTAAATAGTAGTATTTCTACTTTAAATTCAGACGATGTTAATTTTTTTCTGGACGAATTGAAATGAATTTTTAGACAATTAGCTTACCTATTTTGGAAAATAATCAAATATTTTCAAAAAAAGGAAATTATTTTAGACGAATCAGAGTTAATTATTGGACTATTATCTTACCTATTGTAGAAAAAATATAAAATTGCTTCCTGATGAAAAGGAGGGATATTATCATCATTGTAAATTATTAAGCTTGATTCGTGGATTATCAGAAGCAAAATCAGTAAATACTCATATGCTGTTTCTTACGTGCTCCAACTAATAGTGGGATCCAAACTCTGACCTACAGTTGAAATATACATATGATGAATAAAACAGAACGAAATGAAAAAGTGAGTAACTCCCAATAACCTTGGTCAATTACAAAAGCTTCTATTCAAACAGTATAATGCATAATACATTGCTTTTTTCTTAGATGCTTAATAGAAGATAAGCTTATTCTTTGTTTAAGATAAATTAGGTGATGGAGATAGTCAATAGTGAATTTTTTAAATGTTGTCAATCAGTCAATCTATATAGTTTGATCTAAAACTCCATTGGTTCGTCGAATTTCTAAAAGAAGACCTAAGGGTATATGTGTCTTTCAACATTTCTTTTTTCTTCTACATTGATAAAAGTTATGAAACGCAAACACAAAGACGAACAATCCGATGGGCCAGAAAAAAAGTTTTTAAGAAGTATCAAACGCGTACATTATAAAAGAGTGTGTTTCTCACATTATTGTTTAGGTGTAGAACAAGTTGACCAAGAAATATCTACTTTGACAACATTTACTCCTTCTCATCATATTGCTTCTACTCATACTGACTCTAATGATATTGCTTCTATTCGTATTGCTTTTACTGACCTTAATCCGACTCATATTGGTTCATCTCATACCGGCACCAATTCATCTAATGATACGGCATCTTCTTCCAGTACCACGCCTATCACATCAAAGAAAATTCAAAGGAAAATTGATAAGAGTCGTGCCTTACAAGAATTCAGGCTGCAACAAAAATCGGACAAACCAAAGCTGTGCCCCTCCTGTAAACAAGATACTCATGCACGGTCCACGAGCAATTTATGCCCAAATAAAAAGAAGAAAGAGACCAAGTTTGAAGCGGATGAGTTCATAAAACAATTTGTGATCAAAACTTCACTTAAAAACACTTGCAAGAATGAATTATTCGCAAAAAACCTGGCACAAGTAGTGGAATATACGAATAGGATTATTTATGTTGGTTCTCTGTTTGTAAACTTTGTCTTTCTAAAACTGCTCGGTAATGGCCATGCGATACCTGTAATAGAGCAAAATCTATTCGCTTCTATGTTCGCCCTCATCACTGGTAAAGGTAAAAAAGCGCCAAAATACTTGAATGAATACTTTAATGACTTTTGCGATCTGACATCGTTGAATCGTGAAAAAATTAAAGGGATTGGGTATTCCAGCCTCCTGAATATTGCGGCTAAGCAATACGAGACCTTGGTCAGAAATTATATACATGACACGCATGAAAGAAGATCAATTATGTACTTCTTGAACACAATGTCAGATAAAAACTCGGATAATTACCGCAAAGATCTTCCGGTCGCCTCAAGGAAGGCTTTAGCCTATTACATTTATCATAAAAAGCAAGGTTCCAGCCCAACATGGCCATCGAATGTTCAAAATAGCCCAGAAAACGTTGAGACTACGGAGAAATTACTTACCTTGTGGTCAGAGTATCAACCAGAAACTTGGGACTCGAAACCGCTCTATTGTGATTCAGATACGCTCTACTCAAAACCTCATTTATTCTTCAAATGGTTTTATTTTCTTTCTGAAGAAGTACACAAGAAAGTTTATATTATGGAGAATGAACCATCAAAAGTTGCTAGTAAAGGCTATGTATATTGAAAACTTCAAGAAATACAATTCATTCAAACTTTGAGCATAAAGCGGTTCCAATCGTTACAAGAACAAGTTCTGCATTCGATTAACTCGAATGAGACGTTTGCACCAGGAAAAAAATTGTCCTTACTCACTGTACAGCAAATTTCCATCATCCAGCAATTTATTGATACCGTTAAAGCACGGATTGAAGACGGAACATTTTTCCCGGCAAAATATACTGATCCTAGAAGTTATCGCTTTTTCACAATTGCTCCTGTTTACACTGTACAGAGCAAAGCAATACAGATAGACGCCCAAGCACTGTGGAGGTTGGTTAAACAATCCGATGTACCATGGTTTCGGTCCGGCAAAAAGACAGAAACCGAGCTAACAGATGCCTATTATAACCTCTTTCGTTTTTCTAAACTTGGATTTCGAACAAGAGAAAGTCTATCGACGGGCAAAAAACGTTTCAAGTAGGTTTTTTATATATATATATATTGTCGAGAAATAGAACTGACCTTGTATTAGTAATGTGATTACCACAGATGGCTATTCAGTTTGCTTCCATTTTATTCGTGCTGTGAAGAAGAAACCCGAAGGCTATGTTGAAAAGAGACCCTCAGACTTTATTGATGATATTCACTTTGGCTGCCAGATTTTTGCTATCGATCCAGGAATTCGTGATATTACAACAGCTGTCGACCAATCAGGAAGAGAAAGAAAATCAAGTTTAAAAGAGTACTGCCACCTTTGTGGCTTCAATACTGCCAGCACACAAAGAGAACAACATAAGAAACAGTACATGAACGAATATCAGAAAATTTCCACTTTAAGCTCACTCAAGACAACTAATTTAGACGATTTTGTAAAAGCATGTCAAGAACGGTTTGATCTGTACGATAATATCAAAAAATATTATGAAAGCGATAATCGCTAAACACTCAACATTGAATTTACTTACCTTTTACTAATACGTATTACTCTAGTTCTTCCAAGCTCAAATTTAAATGCTATATAAAAAAACAAAAATGTGTAGACGAAATCTGCCGACGCCTCACATTTGGTAGCATTAAATATGGTAAAAAGTCAAGAATAACAGAAAAAAAAAAAACAGAAAATCACCTATGTTCCACTTACACCGATTGATGATGATATCAAACCTCGCAAGACAATTCTCGCCTTAGGAAATGCGATGTTTAATGGGAATCTTCGAGGAGACAAAGCATCACCAGTGGGACGTATAAAAGAATAATTGATGAAGCGCTGTGGGGAGACGCTAGACATTTGCTTGATGGACGAGTATCTGACCAGCCAGGTTTGCAACGTTTGTGAAGAACGCAATCTGGAAAATATTACAACAGCCAAGTCAAAACGAAGAGTACATGTCGTATTGCAGTGTCAGAAATACACTTGTAATACGGTATGGAATCGCTGCAAAAATATATTGGATATCTTTCTCTTCGCTGCAGTCAATAACAACGAGCGTCCAGAAATTTTCAAACGACAACCTCACCAGTATGATTGATATAACTCTCTCATACTCCTTACAGATGTAAGTATATATAGATTCTAAACATATACCAAAATCCTAATCATTATTTTCTTTTTACTCAGGTTTTCTTCTTTTCTAAGATAAATTCATGACAATACTATAACGCTATCAATAGCTAACTTACGTTTGTTTAATTTCCATTTATATTTTTTCTACAATAGGTAAGATAATAGTCCAATAATTAACTCTGATTCGTCTAAAATAATTTCCTTTTTTTTTTTCCTGAAAATATTTAATTATTTTCCAAAATAGGTAAGCTAATTGTCTAAAAATTCATTTCAATTCGTCCAGAAAAAAATTAACATCGTCTGAATTTAAAGTCTGTTATTGAAGAGAGTTTAATCTTGGGGTCGTAAAACTGGGTTCAAAAATATAAAAATATGAGAGGGTAAGTGGAAGGCAAGAGGATTGAGGACTTGAAGAGTACAATACAAGGTAACTACAGCTGATTGACTATGAAAGCTGTTACATCACTGTGACTATCGAGTAAAGAAAATGACAGGCTCGTAAAGAGTCAGCATATAACTTAGATAGACTGAAAAAAGCAGCCAGAAGTAGCAGATATAGCACTGTATATATCATTATCTTCTAGACCAAACATGAAAAATCCCTGGACAGGCGTAAAAAGTGTAAGAGCTTTTGCTGTGTACAACTTTTGGTAACATAAGAAAAAGATTTCTCGAGAAACACTAAACTTCCAATAACATATAAATGTATTTTATAATAGTTAAATGCATTTCATTGTTTGTTTTTTTCACCACCACTGATAATTGTGATCTGAAAAAATTGGTCATAGAAGACAATAAATTTCAAGTTACCGAGATTACTGTATAACGCCTTCATAATTTAGAATTGCTACGCCACTTACTTAATCTCAAAGTAATAAAATTGATCCCTGTAATCCATGTAGTAATACTCTGGTCATTGAATAACTTTTTTACTGTTTACCAAATGTGATGAGGAATATAAAATTGAAACCGCGATTTACACACTCAGGGAAGTTTTTGTGTGTTGTGTACCATTGAAGAAAACTTAAAAAGGGGGACACATACAGTCTCTTTCTTTCTTTCTTTTCAGCAGATTTGTATAATGTCTTTTACCGAGAATAATAGAAACAATGGGCTTGATCTATTAGAAAAAAAAAATAAAAGCATTATTTCAAGAATGAAACGATCTTTATCCGCTACGAGTAGACCTCAGTTGCCTATAAAGTAAACAGACATACACAAAAAAAAAAAAAAAAAATCCGCCTTTTTTTTTTTCTCCTCACATATAACTACTTTGTTAGATTAGCCTCATCTACTCATACAACGACGAACGAGAATACTTTGTTTCAACGAAGCCAAAGTTCATTACAAAACAACTTGTCAAGCCCTACACCCACTTCATCTAGATCGTTCCAATCAGTTCCTGCCATTAATCCATCACCAACGATTTATTTGAACTATGAAACCTTTTCTTCGGGTTCTGCTTCCAACTTGTCTATAAAATCCTTTCCCTCTTCGAAAAGAGTATCCAATCATGATTCAATATCGAGTAAAGAACTGTTGTTTTCTTTTTTTTTTTTTTTTCGAGCCCAATGACTCACTTTATAGGCATAGCTAAACGAATGAACACTCCAAGTAGACTAAGTCTATCGAAATCGCACGAAAAAACAAAGTTTGAAAGTCGAATAATTGAAAACGATTCAGTTTCATTGACAAAACTTGTAGATTCAAATACAGCTGCATTGAAAGAAGAGGAGGAACGCCGTTATGCTCCCTCTCCTGCCATGTATTGGTCTCGCCCAAAAACATTTGGCATAAAGCCGCCAAGCTTACGGGCCCATGCGAGCGTTGTTTATGAAGATAAGATGTACGTATTTGGTGGTACGACAAAATCATCATGTTCTGATACACTCTATGTGTTTGAATTAGGTATAGCTGTGCTTTTTTTTTTTTTTAATGAGAAAAAAAAGTGACATTGATTGCATGTAGATACATATATCTGGTCAATACCAAGAGTCTATGGAACTATACCACATGCATGTAGAGCCCATTCTTTTTTAGTGAATCCGAAAAATAGTAAACTTTATCTTTTTGGTGGAGGAGATAAACAGAAATATTACAATCATTTGTATGTACTGGATACGAATACAATGATTTGGTCCCGTCCAAAGACAACTGGACAAAAGCCAAGCGAAAGACGAGCTCATGTCGCTGTCATTTGGCAGAATTATCTTTATGTCTTTGGAGGTGGTGATGGAACAAAGGCACTTAATGATTTATATCGTCTAGACCTCAAAACAAAAGAGTGGAGTGCAGTTGTCACACAAGGTACTCAACCTGGTTGCCGTGGTTACCATACAGGAAACTTGGTTGGGAACAAATTGGTGATATATGGTGGTAGTGATGGTAAAGAGTGCTTTGGTGGAGGCGTGCACATACTTGATTTAGAGTCAAATACGTGGTTTTCAGCGGCTTTAGATGAGCAAGTACCAAGACTATCGCACTCCTCTCTAGGCATTGGATCTTATTTGTTTGTTATTGCTGGTCATGATGGTACTCAATATTGTAATGAATTACTCATGCTTAACTTAGGTAATGCGCACAAGCCTTTTTTTTTGATTTTTGAATTGGCTAATTATAGGATGATATAGTAAATATGAGCTGGGAAACGAAAGCAGTCTATGGTCAAGCGCCAACACCTCGTGGATATCATACAACAGTGTTGTATGATAGTAGAATATATTTGTTTGGTGGTTATAACGGTACAACCTTTTCAAACGATATTTATATACTTGACTTGAGCTCTTACGCTTACTTGCCTCAAATTGTAAATTTTACCATTGATACCGCTTAATTAAAAAAAAAAAAAAAAAATTAAAAACAGGAGGTGACGCATTATTCTCTTTTCCTTCTTCAGTATGTTTCGTTTTGATTCTATAAAGAAATCACTTTCACCTACACAAAATAATGAGTCAGTGCCTCAACACGACCCTTTGACTTCAACAGAAAACTCGCCAAGTTTTTTACAGCGTATTGCAAGCTCAGATTCCTTATTTCAAAACAAAAGACCTAATCTATCAAAGAGTGCCTCGAGCTCTAATGTCAGTTTTTCTATACCAATGCCAACTAACTCTTGGGGAATGTTGGTACTCAACCGTTTACAAGATACCCAAGACAATGAATTTGATGATATTGTTGACTTATTGTTAAGCAGAGACAAAGTAGAAAGAAAGAAAAAAAAGGGGGGGAGGGTTTTCGCCTGTAGTTTAAACATTTTAATGATAGGCTATCTTACTATTACCTGTTTCTATGCCTTCTCATTCATCTGCCATTATTGATCGCGATTTTATAATGGATCATGTTATTGTATATAAAGATCAGCAAGAAAGTAATCAAGTGATATCTTTAAGTGGAATACGTGGGCTATTTCAAAAGTAAAAGCATGAATTTATCTGGTCTAACCAGCTAATATCAACACAAAATTGTTGTAGGGACCAGTTTGTTGCGTTAGGACTATTGCCTTCAGAAAAAGAGATATCCGATCTGATGACAGACTCTCCTAATAAAAAGTAAGCGCCCAAAGAGAAGAGGTCAATTGGAGACTAACGACTTTGGTAAGATCTTTATTTGATACATTCAGTCTGGATCCTACATCCATCACACCTGATCACCCCAAATACAATATATTAGCCAGCCACGTCCAATTACCGCTTCAAAAAGATAAATTAATGTCGGTTATGCTGATCCAACGACCTATATCTAAAAAAGATATCACTGAATGGGCAGAAGCCAAAGCCATCATTATAAAGTCCATCAGTTCGCCCTTGTTAGATCCATCCAGTTCAAAAGTGAACGAGTAAGAAATACTTTAGTTTGGTCTCGCCCTGAGATTCACCTGGATTTTTTCTATAGATTTATAAAGAATTTCAAAAAGAATACGCCTAAAACAAGAGACATGTCCAGCAAGAAAGTACATGCATTTCTGGATGATTTACGAAGCACAATGGCAGGGCAAAGCGATACAGAGCAGATCAACGAAAGACTAGATGTCATTGAGACTTATCTTTGTAACCAACTTTATGATTCATTGTTCACTAATCCGGAAGGAGATGAGGCAATGCAAGACGAGGCTCTTGAATCACGTATTGCTGCCTTGAATTTGCTCGACCTCGATCTCAAACATCTCGGTGTATCTGTCGAAAACGAGGAGGACAAGCAAGAACTTGATAGGGCTGTCAAGGAGGCTGGCGGACAGCTGCAACAACTCAATTCGATCATGGGGGCAAAAGAAAAACTAGAGACGCTTGTCTTGACCCATCAAATTGTTGTGGATACGATTGAGAGATTCGCTGAGAGACACCGTAATGCAACTACTTTAGATTCTGATGCTGAGGTTGTTCAAGAAATCAAACAGGCCATGTCGACAGTGAATGAGGAAGAAAAGCTGAACCCTATTACATCGGCCAGTGCGGACGTCCTATTGCCTATTTTGATATTTACCATAGTCAAGTCAAATCCTACTAACTTTTTATCGAATCTCAAGTTTATACAAAGGTACCGCAGGCCTGAACAGCTCTATTCTGGACAAACAAGCTATTGCTTAACCAATATGGTGAGTCACTTCACTAGGTGTATATCATTTAAGTTTAAACTTTTGCTGGTTAGATGGCTGCTGTGTCCTTTTTAGAAACAACGAATTTGGGTGGGCTAGGTTTATCTGCTGATAAAGTATACAGGTAAGGCAACGTCTGTTAGCCGTATTATGTATTCATAGTATGTAGTCATATTACGGATTTGAATGCTACAAAGGTGGTAGAGGCCAATGAAATAACAAAGGCTCCCCAACAACAACAATCCAGCGGATTAAAGATTGTCTCTGATGTCGTCGATAGCTCATATAAGGTTTTTGATGGTATCGGTAAATTCTGGCAACGTAACACACAGGAATTAGAGAACAACAAGACTATGTCTGGCCTTGTCGATCAAGTAAAGGGGAAAGTGAGACAAGTGAGCGATGTTGCGCAACCTATTTTGAAAGAGGGACTCAGTGAACTGAAAGAAATGGCAAACAAGAACAACGATGGGTCGTCTGTATCTTCCTTGCCTAGTTTTATTGAAGAACGACTGAATAAAAACAATACCAAGGTAATAGGCATGTGTTTTTGTGATGGAAAGATGCTCATGTTTTCTATTTTAGCTCTCACTTGCTACGAATGATGGTCCTATACAAAAGTTTTTGGATGCAAAGTCGATAGATGAACTTAAGATTGGCGAAGTTGCTGAACTCTTGGCCGATTATAAAAGAATGGCAGCCATCTTAAAACAAGCAGGCCTTGCATAAATAGTATCAGTTAGACAATAAACCATAGTATATGTAATTGGTGGTACTATTTAAAAGTAAAATTTCAGTGTCTACCTTGAAATATCTGGGTGTCATTATTGGTTGATCTTAGCTTACAGTCATCATGAAATATGAATTGTAATGATATAGTACATATCGTGTCACTGTTATGTATTACATATAGTTTGATGTATATGCCACAGTATGTTTATCTCAGGATCTTACTTTTTTGATGTATCAGTTGCAATGAAATGATTGCTTGTCAAATAAATACGACACAACGTGCTATACTGTATGTTTGCAAAAAAAAAAAGATATACATAATTGAGTATGTTCTTCTCTTAGCTGAATACAAAGAGTATAATAGGAAAGCTGCCTTTGTCTAATGCATAACAGTGATGTTTGCTTGTTTGCTGAAACGCATTCCTAAATTAAATTTCAATTTGAGCCAACACAATATCTCTTTTAATCTGAGATACCTGGTATGTAATGCAGGCATTTTAACTTTTTGTACATAAAAAATCCAGCATTACTGCCTAGACTATCCTTTTTAAAGAATGCTCTGTACGACTATAAAGTGAACCCTTTGAGATTTTTTTAGGAATAATTAGTTCTAGTATGTGTCTATGTCACTCTGCTCTTCTGAAATGTTGAGTCTTGTTATACATTTGTTAGAGATATGTTGAATCAACTGGTTTTCCTTTCAAGTTACTAATATTACCAAATTAGAACTTAAAATTGAATTCCAAAACCAAAACTTTGATTTAACTGTAAACTGGAGCTAATAACGATTAAAACTGGGTCGTTCGTGCTTATTGAATTAAGAATGAAAAAAAGATTTCAAAAAAAAAAAAAAAAAAAAGGATCTTTATTTCGATTTGTGTGAGATGAGATACTTGCAAAAATAGGATACATATGCATCTTTGATTATACAACGGATCGAATTAGAAGACGACTATGAAAGTTTCTACAAATTATCTACAAAAGTAAATTTTCAAAATTAAACAAAAATGTAACAAATTTTACTATTTTGACTGAAGACGCATTCTTTTAAACAGTATAAAAGTTCGATTTTCTCGTGTATTCTTCTTTTTAACTCTTTTGTTTTATAACAACTTCTTCATTTTTCTATTTAACTACTAATTAACCCAATGAAGTTCCTTACTCTTTCAGCTGTTGTTGCTCTTGCCGCCTCGTGTGTTTCCGCCACTCCTGCTGGCCACATGAAGTAAGTAGAGGCTGTCCACTACAATTCATTTCAACGATTAACAAGTTTCCATATAGTTTGGCAAAGCGTGCTATCGTTGCCACTCAAACCATTGTTGTTGATGGTAGAACACAAGTTGCTGTTATCGATGCTGTTGAAGCCACTACTTACGACCTTGTTACTGAAACCAAGGTTACTACTACTACTGAAACCGATGCTTCTTTCATCTGTAAGTTTATATCATTTTTTTTGAGGTGTGTTTATTAAAATGTTCTTGGTTGTTTATCTAGTCTCATACAGTGGTGATGATTCCTCCATTATCCAAAAACTCTCTTCCATTCTCAATGACCTCATCGGTAGCTCTGAACCTGGAGGCGAATCTAGTGGTGAATCCAGTGGCGCCTCCAGTGGTGAATCTAGCGGTGCCTCTAGTGACGAATCTAGCGGTGCTTCCAGTGACGAATCTAGCGGTGCTTCCAGTGACGAATCCAGTGGCGCTTCAAGCGATGAATCTAGTGGTGCTTCAAGCGATGAATCCAGTGGTGCTTCAAGCGATGAATCCAGTGGTGCTTCAAGCGACGAATCCAGTGGTGCTTCAAGCGACGAATCCAGTGGCGCCTCAAGCGACGAATCCAGTGGCGCCTCAAGCGACGAATCCAGTGGCGCTTCCAGTGATGAATCCAGTGGCGCTTCAAGCGATGAATCCAGTGGTGCTTCAAGCGATGAATCCAGTGGTGCTTCCAGTGACGAATCCTCTTCCAGTGACGAATCCAGCGATGAATCCTCTTCCAGTCAAGATCTCATTTCCAGCATTGTCTCTGATGTTTCAAGTGTAATTAGTGATCTTACAAGTGCAGCTGGTGAAGTCACTTCTGATGCTGGAGGTCTTATCTCAAGCTTAATCAGTGATGCTACAAGTGTAGCTGGTGAAGCCACTTCTGCTGCTGGAAACATTATATCAAGCTTAGTCGGAGATGCTACCTCTGTTGCTGGTGATGCCACTTCTGCTGCCGGTGCCGCTACCTCTGCTGCTGGAAACCTCTTATCAAGCTTGGTAGGTGATGTTACCTCCGCCGCTGGTGATGCTACTTCTGCTGCCGGTGCCGCTACCTCTGCTGCTGGAAACCTCTTATCAAGCTTGGTAGGTGATGTTACAAGTGCTGGTGGAGCAGCTACCAGTGCTGTTGGTGGTCTTTTTAGTGGTGCAACCTCGGCCGTCGGTGGTGTTCTTAATGGCCTTTAATTGAACCAACTTATGGCTAAAACCGATTCTACTTATTTCGACAACTTGTCTTTGATAATTCAATAGATTGTTATCTTATTTATTTAAAAATAAACTATTTATTCAATAAAAAAATATTTTGGTATAAAAGAAGAATGAATTGTAGCTGTTTTATTAGACATATAGGAAAACAGAGACAGTGCAATTTTCAGCTAAGAAAAATCGAGTTTAATATTGCAGACAACACCAGTTCATGTTTAGTGGTGGTTGCTCTATTAAAAACATGATATATGCATCATAGCGTTGATATATCAAGAGGTGCCATTCTTACTTATCAAAATGCTTGTAGGTATTCTGCTGAACCACGTTTTCTTCAAGAAACACGAACTCCAGGACTTCATGTGTATTAGTGCGGTGTCAATAGGAGACTGTATTGAAATACACAGCCAATATGTAGACGCTTTGTGAAGCGATACAATTCTTATCTCAACGGTAGTATACTATACCGACATTTCAAACAAACCAAGCCTTATTTAATTGTACCGTTAGTTCGCCCGTCAACTGCATCAAAGAAACGAAAGACAAGATAGAATATTCCCCCCTTATCAAAAACAGAGCCAAGTTGTATCTTTTCAGTTTTTTTTTTTTTTTTGTAATAAGCTTCTTTTTAATTTACCCTAAAATGTTGTTGTATGCGTGATACAGCGAATGATAATTTGTTGTCAGTTCTGAAATCAATGCCAGTCAGACATCTCCTTTTTTTTTTAGAAAAATAAAAAAAATTGTTGTTGTTTTCGTTTTCTTTTTCAAAAAAAAACAAAAACAAAAAGTGAGCATAAAAATTAACCATTATTTACAGTACTAATGTAGTGTTATAGTGGATACGATATCTACTGAGAGACAAGACTCGCCTTTAACATATAAAAAGGATGAATCGGTAAGCAACTTGAAAGACAATATATTCTGCTTTCTAAATTATTACAAAAGAGTATTCAAAAACACGCAAGATTCTGGGATAAAACGAACAAAGGATACATAACCCCACTTGACACTATATCAGGTTACAATTTCAAGAGATTATAACCATGCTTATATGAAACTAACGCCAACATTAGGTTTCATCACACTTGGCTATAGCATGGTTTTTAGCATTGCCCTTGGTGCCTTTGTTGGCGTTTTTTTATCTTTATCTACCCAAAGCGGATGGTTTCCAGATCCATTATGCCGTTCTAATGTCAGGAATTTGATAAGGGCTAAAAAGCAAACTCAGAGTAACACAGGCGCCTTTGATGATAATGGAGTGTTTAATCTTGACAAGTTTGATCTTTTATTCAAAAAGTACGCCAAATCCGATAAAACTGGTAACTCTATTACATTAATCGAGTTAATTGGTATGACGAAAGAGCAAGAAAAGTTGGGAAACAATATCAAAGCATGGTACGAACATACTACATAACCACGCTTTTTTTTTTTTTTTTTTTTTTTTTGAAATCGATCTTAACCCAACTTGATTTGCAGGGCTACTAGCTTTATCGAACTCTCTACCGCTTACTTCTTTATCGGGCACCGAGGCAGTTTGACTAAGGATGATGTTCGTGCCGCATATGATGTGAGTATTATTTAAAATTAATATTGTTTATATTAAAATATGTATGATATTACTTCTCATACACGTGATTTTATATTTGAACAAGGAAAACAAATAAGCTAGTGTACTAATTGCCTCGTGTATAGGGATCTTTATTTTATCGCCTTACTGATGAAAACAGACTTCGCATTGAAGATAAGAGTAGCAGCACTATCCTTAAAGGTCCATATCTCTCAAAGTCTACATCTATGTTAAGCCCTAAAGCCCTTGAGCATAAATTGGAAGTTTTACTCAGCTCACTTCAATCAAAATCTTCCCTTACCTCAGAATATGGGTTGAATGAATGGATATCATATGTTCAGGAGAAGACTGATAAAATTAAAAAGCACGCATTAAGACGCCCAACCAGTATTATCAATGGAGTAACTACACCAAAATACAGTGTCCATCGCAAAGAGGAGACTGCTCATAGTGACCCTTCAGATCTCTTCCCCAATGGATTAACTGGTGTTGCAAAAGAAGAGGACAAGACAGCTGAAAACTTAGTTACTGAAGACTACTTATCTGGTTTGCTATCTCATTCAGGCAGCGTTGAATTAAGTGAGCGTAGTATCCATTCCAATACATATGCATCTATGTCTACATCTGGTATCCTTACTGTAAGCGCATCTTCTATCAAACATTCCCCTGAAGACACTATTGATGAAGAAGAGCCGCTTATGAGTGGTGTGCTTCGTCCAGATGACCATACACCAGCCACGGAAATTTTAACAGGCGTGCAAAGCGGGGGCGTCAAAAAAGCGCCTCATCATGAGAGCAACGAAACAAAGGAGGATGAAAATCTAGCATCACTTTCCCCTTCGACGTCTTCACTTGAGGATAGCAAGGCCACTAAAGAGAATGAAAAGTCAGATGAAGAAAACGAAGTCCCCGAGCCTACTATTACACCTCCACCTGAAGAGAAACAGCCCGAGAAAATAGTCAATAAGGCAAACTCAAATGGTAAAAAGAATAAGAAAAAGAACAAGCAAGGCAATAATGATATTCAACCCGGCCAGCAACAAGCCACCATTTACTCATAAGCGATAACGATTATTCAGAAATACCTTTTTTTCACTTTTAAATAAAATACAACTCCTATAATGCAAAAAGTGGGGGGGGGGGGTTTATGTTAATCACATCTTGTTTAAAGGCATTGGCGGTCCAATACTAAAGACAGTATAGAAAATCACATGCTTGTCCTTTTTTCCTTGTTTATCAAACATAAATATTTGTTAATATCGCGGTTCCCATGCGCACGACGGATGACAAGCCTTTTTATTTGTTTTCAACGTCTTAACATTTGACCGAATCAGTGTCAATCGTTCTATCATGGAGTTCGTGTGCATACATGCAGTAATTTAGCATTAGCACCCTTTTTTTTTTTTTTTTTTATTCACGCGTGGTGGTACTATAAGCTTCCTTATACAGAATGAAGGCATAAAAAAAAAACTCTTGAAGGAATCGTAACTTTGTGTTACTTAGATGGAAGCTTCCTCCCTTTTTCTACAGCAACCTAGTTTTTTTTTTTTTTTTTCTTTTATAAAGAAATATGCACATTTCTTTAGCAAGTCATATATATCTTTAGTGGGAACTAGTATACTCTAAGGGTGGTTTTAGTATGTTTCGATGGGGTTTACCATGAATACTTCTTTGTCTGCTGTTATGTGTGTAGAGCAGCTTTGTCTCAGTACCAGTATGTATATATTGATGTAAGAGATCACGATACGCCAATGAAAATACAAATCGGCTTGTAAAACAAACAACTTGACCCACATATTATACTTAAGAAGTTATTTGTTAGCTCCAAAACATCGCGTTATATTATGACTAATACGAATGTGAATCGGATCAAAACTTCACTTTCTTGTGACCCAGTTCACAGGGATATACATTTGTTTTACGGGAGTAAGTATTTGTATATATCAACAGCTACGATTTAGATCAATAATTGGATAAAGAATTATTATCTAAACACCTTAATTGTTTGTCGTTGGGAATAAATTTAACTATGCAGTTAAACTATTGATATATACATGAAGAGCTTTATGGAACATTACAACAAATCTAAGCAACACGTTTGTGGTTTCCTTGTTGACGGTTCACTTGAACTACCCCTCATCGCTTTTCCCTTTATATGAAATTCTTATCCCGAACCTACCTCAATACATTTTACTGCAAAATGAGCTACTAAAACTATAGATGTATATATTACTGGTGTATCTCTGTAGACATTAATGCCTCTTTCAACCTATTGAATGCTTGATCACCTATCAAGTTAGCACTTTGGTCTAATGTGGTTCAACAACCGTGCGACTTTATTCTATGTTACAACACTAGTATTTTCTAATTTTGGGCTTATTAAAGTCTCTTTTTATCAGCATCATGACAGGTTCTAAGAGTTTTGTAGTTTTGCATGTGCTTTTTAGGGACTATCCGCCTAAGATTGAAACGTACTCCACATGTACTCAGATACAATTCATTACCTTTCTAGGCAACCCGAAATCAATACTCTGAGATTTTAGGATCGTGTAGAAAAACTTATGCCGTAATATAATGAACCAGCAGCATTATCTTCTCAGAGTATAATTACGAACAGAGTTGTGGTAAGGATCGGATGCTACATTATAGCAACATTTAATGTCTTATAGGAGGCTCGGTAAAATACTAGTCGTTTCTTCTGATCTGGTACTTCCTTAGTTACCGATTAGTATTCAGGTTTAAACATTTTACACTAAAAGACGACCGAATACATACCGCAATATCTACAGAGTCTCTTATTTTTTTTTTTTTTTTTTTTTGGATTCAATGGTTAAATCAAAGATGCGAGATTACATCGAGATATGAACGGGCAGTTTGAGTGGTCATACTATTTCAATCTGCTGCATAAAAAGATCAAGTATGGCAATTAGATTCAGCAGCAGTTGACTGGGTTCTCATATATTACTTATGATGCCATATTAGCTAAAACGCTATCAAATCCGCAAATACCAAACCAAAGCTACTTATTAAACTGAGTCATCAAAGGCTTTGAAAATAAAATATCAAAACATTCATTTTCTACTGTAAAACAGCTATTACGTTGTAAACCAGACAAACAGGTTATCGTAGAAATTTAGGATTACTGGGCATATAGCCGTATACATGCATTTGTGTTTTTTTTTTTTTTTTTTTTTTATTTTTTTATTATGTATTCTCCTTTCCCCCCACACTATCAGCTCAAAACAATAGGAGAAATTGGCTAAGGAACGTTTATATATTATCTTGTTAAATTCAAAATGTTTCCACACTCTGATAGAGTATCTGCAAAAGCAAATATCTACAATGCCTTTAGTAAAAGACTTAATGGCCGAGCTTCAAGTCTATGCAAAAGACAAGTGTTCTTGAATTTCCATAAAAGACATGCGATAAACTACACTTGACAGTTGGAAATCGATATGTATAACAGCGTTTACTTTTAAATGCAATCGTCGATGTTAAGGCCATATCAAACAACCACCATTCTTTTACAAAAGCTATTTTAAGCAACTAATTTGTTGCGTGAAAAGCTGATCATGCATAATTAAACTTTATTAAAATAAACGAGTTCTTTAGATATTATTAATTAGATTGATGTATTTCATCGTCATTTTATAGTAACTGTGCCTTTACTTTTTCTTTATATTTTTCTGCAGCTGACTGAAGCTGTAGTTTTTGAGAGTTTTGAAGAACAGCAATGGGCACCAGGTCTTCGTCATCTTCCTCATCAGAAGACGTATCGAGTAACGAAGCATGCATTACTGGGTGCGACGGTCTTCTATAGTGTGGTACAATAGCGATTGGCTGAGGATTTAAATATTGAAAGTAGTATTGCTGCATCATTTTCTGCTGTTGATAATGCATGAATTTAACATTGTGATTGTAAAGAAATTGACCCAGAGGTATATCGTCGTCTTGTAACATATGAATATGAAAAAGAAAAAAGACAATCGGGTGATTTTTTAACATTACTTGATTGTTTACTCCCTCCTTCAAAAAACACTAGTTTCTCCTATGCATTTTATGGGAAGTTCTTTGTCGTCCTCCCCCCCCCCCCTCCCTTTTCTTATTTCAATTTAATTTACCTAATTTACTCAAGCTTTTCCCCTTTTTCTTGGTGATGATAATTGTTGCTGTCAAAACTACTACATAATAATGGTACATTCTTTATCAAAGATGAGTTCTGTTTATAGTCTAGATTTGGTTTTTTTTTTTTTTTTCTTGTTTATTTTTCTCATATGAAAATCCTCCCGTGCTTACATACAAACAATGATTCATTTGTTTTGTTTATTTTTAAAATGAGTAACTTGTATTCCACAAGATAGAAGACTCTTGTCAAAATGTTCGAGACGATGTATGTATGTTTTTATTTACATTTATATAACTTGAAGGAGGAGGTGATTATTATAGACAGTAGCATGAATTACAAAGAAAATTAAGGGGGGGGGCATTTAAAGGGGGTGTAGGATTATAATTTAATACTGGCCAAAAGTGTTTGAAGAGAAGGCAGACGGTTTTGCTGGTTATCAATATAGTGTTCTTGTTGTTGAAAAGGCATGGGAGGATTTAAATCAACACACTTGAATGATTCATCAAAAGAAGGTAAAAAGTAGTGTTGTTTTGTTTGTTCTGGTGACCAGCAAGAAGCATCGCTTGTAGCACTACTCGTTTCTTCTTCTATACTACTAATGCTGCCATCTGTCTGATCATAAGATTGTGTGAATATAGTAGCCAATTTATCAGAGTTGTCTAGTTCTTCATAAGTTAAGAATACGTGGTGTTGCTTTTCTATATGGCGTGCTAATTGACCTTTGCGCCAGAAGGACTTGTAGCATGAAGAAACAGGGCAATGGTTTAATTTAGAGCTAGACTGCTTGTATGGGCTGACGCGCTTTGAGTTAGATATAGTAGCTTTTTTACTAGAACACTCTTTTTTGCTTGCATTCGAATCCTTCATAGAAGGGTGAATGAACCGTAAAATTGAGCAAAATTGTTGCTGTTTCATGTATGCTTCCTCTTCGTCCACTGATCTTGGTTTTGTACTATTGCTATAACGGTGTACTCTTCTACGTCTTTGTAGTAAGATCGAAGGAGGAGAAGAATGTACTTTTAAGTGTCTGCTTAATTCATCTGAGCGGGCAAACTTTTTGTCACAGTTGCTAAAAGTACATACATGTGGTTTTTCTCCAGTGTGTGTTCTAACATGTCGTACTTTATGCTCCAGTCGATAGAAAGATTTATTACAGAAATCACATTGATATGGTCTTTGCATTGCTAATAAAGATTTCAATTGTACGTCCTCGATTTGAGACTTGTTCACCATTTTTTTTTTTTTTTTTTATGAAAAAACAAAAAAGAAAAGAAACGACAAGAAAAAAAAAAGAAGGTTTATATATACTTTATTTAAAAAAGCTAAAATATTAATTATGGATTAAGCATATATATAATTTATAATACAGATTTTATATATATTAAGGGCTTTTTTTTTTACGCACAAAAAAATTAACCTTTCAAATGCCTCTCTTTCTCTCTTTAGTTTTGAAGTACATATATAAATAAAGGGAAAAAAATCCGGAATTACCCTTTCAAGTTATATAATGTATACATCAAAAGCATCATATCTCTATTATAATTTATTTATATTGTCCCTCAATTTTATTTCCTTTTTCAACACATATATAATATCAGATTTTACTCACGCACATTTTTTTTTTTTATTGTAAAGTTACTCACATGAAAATCATTGTATCCAATGGTTTTTTGTATTTACTGTCAGTCTTTTTTTTATATGCGTTGCTAGGGATATAGACATCGCTTCCATGGTTACAGAAAATACATGCATACATATCTTTTGCCTTCTTCAGTTACCTACCAAGATAGACTACTATGTCCTGTGATTTCTCTATCCCATTATTGTAGGCTTATTACTGTAAAAAGTAATTCCCCGCTTTTCCCTTCAAAATTCCCCAGATGTTTTTTTTTTTTTTTTGGTACACAAATTCTGATCACATAATCAAAATATGAACTACCCCACTTCATGGCTTCCCGTTTTATAATAATTATTTCATATATTATTAAAGTTTCAAACTACTTCCTGCGATTTTTATACTTGCATACTTCTTCTAATACTAACACTATATTTGAAATTAGATAAATCAGTCATTTTTCTGGTTCCATGGAGCATTTGCGTGCTGTTATATAAATAAAATTTATAATACAAATCAAATTATTTGTGATACTTCCTCACCCTTATAATCTCACTCTTATTCTTTATTTGTTTTGCTAGTTTTAGTAATTCAGCACCTTAAATAATCACAAAAAAGAGGTCCCACGTCGTCATACCGCTACGTCGCTTTATTTTCCAATATTTAGTTAAAAGGAAAAATGATAAACAAGCTTAGAATTACATAAACAATTCACTTGAGCAACAACATGCGTTTATCAAATAGTGAGTCTGAGCTTTACACAAAGTTACTGCCTTCTAATTGGTCTTTTCCTCTTTATTATTGAAAAACGCCTTATCTGAGAACGCAAATGTCCGTGAAATGACCATTGGACCAAATTATTACTCACGCACACATGCATTTTATGTTTATTTTCCTTTAGTCCTTAAAAAAAGATTTTAATGTCACCGGAACAAACTCGTATCACCACAAGAAACATAACCATCTCCCCCTTAAGCTAATGTGTGGTGCTGTATACCTAAGAACAGCCTGAAAGGAAAGTGAAATGATATTGTATAAAGCACTCATTATGCACAATGCAACATATCGGTTCTAGCCACAAACTGAGCCAAGTCATCAATGCTTTTTAGAACCGGACCGAACTTTAGTAAATCTATTAAGGGGGGGGTGTGAATTCGCGAAAGTTAAGATTTGATCATTCCGGAAAAAAAAAAAAAATATAAAGGTACAGATCAGAAAGTGCACAGTGAATCCTGTGTGTGAAAAGTAAGCCCACGCGCTTTTATTGGTTATACGAGAACACCAAATAACCAATATTATTATTAGACGAGGTTTTGCTTAACTCATATGGTGGTTCTCAGGGATCAAGTAAAGCAAGTGGATATAGAATTTAACATGCACTGCGTTTTAAACTTGAACACCCGTAATGAAATCCGTGTGAAAGTATAATTCAATTCTTAAAAATTTTATATCGACATCATTCAAATAAGGTTCAAATAGTTTGTGTCGCTGGGTTTTTTGGACCGCGATGACACATGTGCATACATGGTAACTTTTGCTTTAAATATACATACATACGAACATATATAATAGCTAAAATATATTGCTGTTTTGTGGCGTTATCTACACAAGATGAGAAACCCTTATGAGAAAAAAAGAAACTATGAATGTTAAAGGAACATAAACAGTCAAAAATCAAATGTTTGCACAGTTATATTACCACATTCTGAAGACAATCAGCTCACGATTTTGACACCAAGACTGAGGGTATTGCTCCAAAAAATGCGTTCATTTCCTGCGAAATACTGCAGTCTTCTAGCTAACGGATATATCAAGCGAAGAAGTTTAGGGGGAGGGTACGAGAATTTTTGTATGGCAGATTAAATGAATGGGAGGACTATCAAATATATACGACAATTGCAATCGATTATGTATGTAATATGGAAACACTTTTCAGTAAAGCCAGAATCAGGATAATAATACAAGGCTTAGGACTTAATCCCTGAAAACCGGCCAAGGCCGCAGTGAAGGGCAGGGTTGCGCTTAATAAGGAATATGCAAAGTCAGGCAGTAGGATCTATACTAACCATCGAACGGCAAGCAGAGGATAACTTTGAGACAAGACTTTTACAAATACTAGAAAAGCTATTGGTAGCGCAAGCTGCTAAGTATACATAAAGTATAAAACTCACAATCTTGCTTCACAATCATACCAAATGAGACAGCTTTATGTAGATATTAAAATCTATGTTTATAATGCCTCTTTTCCCTCTGTTAGCACTCCAAACAATATGCTATACGGTGAAGAAAATATAGCACAATGAGAAAGGGAAAGGACGGAAAGTACTAATTAGTACTAAATACCAGTCAAAATATGAAGCAGAAGCCTACGAAGTAACAAATGATAAGTAGCGGCTGGCAAAGAGCTTGATTGGAATAGGAATGGATGTCCACAACATACACACAGCATTGGTTTTCAGATAAATGGCTGTTGAACTGCAGTATATGCGTTTGAGTTTAAAGAAGGGTGTTTTATGTATTTCTTTTTTTGTAACTAGCTTCCCTTTTGATATTACTTACAGAATAGTATGCTGTAGCTCCGGCTTCATATATGTACAATCGAATTAATAGCATAAACTTGCAGAAAACTGGTTATACACATCCTTGTTTTTTAAATTTCTGGTGGAGACGATGTCGCTCTAGTGTTATGTTATATTTACAGCCGGTAACGCTGAGCACCATATCCATGGAAGATGTCTACATGAAAGCCTACTTGTTTTTTTTTTTTTTTTTAGTAGAATGAGTAAGAGATATAATTCCTAGGGAAGTACTTGGTAAGGAAATTTGTCTATTTTCAGGGCGCAGGTCGTTTTATAAAAGCCCTTAAATGATTCAAAACCTGTGGATAATACTGTGTAATTGGTAGTAGGCAATTTATGAACTGCAAGATATAGCATGGATCTGGCACTCGCAGCCTGAATTGCCTGCAGTGTTAATCATGTGATGCACTAAATGATGAAGTTACTTTCTAGTAAAAAGTGGATATTGCTAAATGTACACGACTATTGCACACAAATTTTTGTTGAATCTTGGAATTTTGCTAAATGCACATGTTCATTATACACGGATTCCTGTTGAATTTTTACTGAAAACCACAATTACTGGAACCAAGACCTGTCCCTTGGCGCAGACCTTGAGACAATTAATACCTTTTGTACAACTGTATGTACTTTTATTGTAATTGAAATTCGCCTCTAATCGACGTATCCATGCTTTTTTTCTTAGAGCGACCATGCCAAATTCTTGGCCTATACAGTTGTACAAAAGGTATTAATTGTCTCAAGATCTGCGCCAAGTTCCAAGTCAGTATTCCAATAGCCATAATGCTCGGTAGCGGTGACAATGGTAGGCAAGCTACTCTCAGGCTTGCGCTAATAAAAGCAACTTATATTAAACTTCGAACATTCAAATCGCGTGTAAACATTACCTTAGAGATCTCTTCCTTGTAGATAGAGAGATTGTCTACGGGATGCCTGTAGAGCTTATTTCCACTGTCACGCTAACGGTTGAGCAGCGTAAATACCTTGACAACGATACCACGCGCTCATTCCTTAGTGTTGAACTTGATGG
Source organism: Mucor indicus B7402 (assembly GCA_000697295.1). Lineage (NCBI taxonomy): Eukaryota > Fungi > Mucoromycota > Mucoromycetes > Mucorales > Mucoraceae > Mucor > Mucor indicus. The sequence continues at coordinate 52,006 of JNEK01003051.1, forward strand.
AATCCTGATTTAACAAGCTCCCCTCAACAACCTACTCACGAGTGAGTTCTGCAGCAAGACCTATTGCCAAAAGGTGCTTCTTGAGCAATAGCTAAACCACTTACAGTTTTAAATGTAGGTTTCAAAATCCATTTTTTACTTATCAATTAAAAAATGGGAATTGCTATTTGGACTCCCCAAAAAGAAAAACTCTCGGTAGATGACAACTTTTTGGACTCCCAAAAACAACACGTCCCTATAATTACAGATTTTTAACGTGAACAATAAACTAAAGTGATTTCATTGTAAATAATGGCGTCAACTTACTACGACATCAAATGTCATGTAATACATAAAAAGTAACAATGAAACAAAAACAACTGCTAACATAATATGTTTGATTAGTTAAATACATTTTAAGATTTTAAAAGGAACCCTGTCCTAACACCTTTTTTTTTTTTTTTTTTTTTTGAAATTCGTCCATCGGATCGTCTGTTACTTCTACAATAGTTGTTCTTTGGTGTTCTATAATTAACAAGTGGATACTGTAATGCAATACTTGATTAATTCACGTAATTCATGAGCGTGGACTTTACCTTTGTATTTTGCAGGTTTGTGGAATGACAATTGGCAATTCCAGAATGTTGCTATCATATCATCTTTGTTCAATACTTTCATGCATGTATTATACAAATAGCAGATGGTAGATAACTTTATCTTCAAAGAACATTTCATTTGTAAAGTGAACCAGTGATTCTTATTCACAAAATTGAGTATCAATAGTACAGTTACTTTTTTTTGATGCAGGACTTGAAAAAATTGGCAAATGTGTGATGCATTCGTTATCATTGTACACTGCGACAAGTCTATTCAACGCGCAAGCTGCTATTTAAGCACATCCAGGTGCATGAAGCCAGTATTTGAAAGGTGCATATACCATATTTACGTTTGTTTGTGTCTTTATCCTCCTTTGTTCTTCTCAAGCTGAATTTGAACAGGTTGGCGCGTGCAAAACAGCGCATGGCATCTTCAGTCTCTTGAAATGTAGTATAAGGCCCAAGGTTTTCTGGGCATCCAACATCGATAATAAACTCTGGGACATTATTATGTTTTCTCTGTTGCACATTGCCTTTTACTTCAGCATGCATTTCGAATCAGAATCAATATTGTGCTCAGTATGGTCCGAGATCTTAGGTCCTTTTTCAACGAAAGCTGCTGCTTCGTACAAATAGGATCCTTCATGATCGTCACTTTCAAATTCTTGATACGGATCTATATTCGACATTTTTATAGAGTAACAAGAACAAGAGGCAGGCTCAAAACCTCTGTAATCACTTTGTTGAAATTCAATAGAACTCTCAATAAAGTGACTTAGTAATATTCAAGGGCATAGAGAAACTATATTTACGGTAAAAACAGCGATGGGGAAACGGCTTGATAGCAATATTTCAAAGCGAAAAGGTTGCATTTGTAGTAAAAACAACAAAGTGAAAATGTCTTGGTGAAATTCAGGTCATAGCTAATGAAACTGTGTTTTTTAAAAAAAGACTTACAAAAGGTCAATTTAGTCCTAAACTCTAAAAACAGGCAAAATCGAACATTAGTGCCCCCCCCATTTTTTTTTTTTGGGGGGGGGGGTCCAAATAGCAACTCCCTTCAATGAATTAACTATCGCGTCACAGCTGGTATTCAGGCACGGAATAGTACCGGTAGCTGGTAATACATGTACGCTAATTCGGTATATAAGGAAATATAGACCAAATACAACAGTTTCAACAGGAGCAGTCGATGTACATATCTTCTTTCTTTTCTTCTCGCGTAGTTTAATTTCACTTTTTTGCTTCCAGTTTTTTAACTTTACCAAGTTTTAGTATAAAGTTACACTTCATACAAAAAAAAAAATGCTTTGACAAAAGGCAATTGCTAAATTACTCACACAAAAGTTAGAAATTTAACTTACGACTACGGTATGCTTTTTTCACGTATTATATGAAACAACGCATTCATTGATAATGCAGAAAAAGTGTCCTGATAAAAATAGTCAAAACGGCTATACTGAACAATCCTAGATGCCTTTTTTTAAAGTCCCTTTTTTGAAAATGACACTGACCTTGTTCGAGTGAAGGGTAAGGGAATTGCTCTATCAGGACTTACATTAGTGAGGATGAAGCCCAAATAACCTTCAACTATGTAGAAAGAGCATAAGATTGAATGATAAAGTTTTGCCCAGGTAATGTCTCACCGGTAACCTAGCTCTCAAGTCTTAAAGAGTTGAATCATAATATACTAAGCCCTTGTTGTTTTAAAAATAGTCTCTCAGTTTAATTGTGATGATATTAAAAATGTGCACATGCCATCTAATCTATGATTATTCAAACGAATGAGTAAAGTAACATGGCCAATATTATATCAAATTTAGTGGCTTAGGCTGGTATCTCCATCTTATGACTTGCAGCCATCACCATCTTAAGCTTCTTCCGTAAAAAGGCACAAAAGGACTTTAGCTTCTGGGAACCGGTTCGGGTAGTTTAGCTAACAAATAGACTCATTCCTGGTTTATAAAACGAAAGCTTTCCATAAATGGCCATAATTGGAACGGTGCACGTCCATTTACAATTATTATTATAATGTTCTCTTGCCAGTAAATAATCAATGTTGATTTACAAGCCAAGGATAGTATGCTATATTTTAAGCGTATATGTGTAACAAGCGCGAGACTTTTATTAACTACTTAGATCTGGCCATAATCTAATTACTGTTCGCGCTTTTTTTTTTTTTTTTTTTGTTTATTAGCTTATATATCAAGTACTTGGCCTACTAGATGAAAGCAATTTTGAAGTTATCGTGATGGCTGATGCACATATGTGTATGTACTATAGCATGTATTGCTCCGAATAGCCTGAAACTTAACCTCACCGTCAATCTTGTGCGCCCTGAAGTTATTTGCTGCCATCCTTTATGATGAAGTTTCAACCTGCTTGATTTTAGTCTACTTTGTTTAGCATGAATTTTGAAGTTTGCCCAAGTATGTAATAACAAGTGTTCGGGATCAGCTCCGCTGTTTACCTTGTATTTATTTTGTTTGGAAGACTAAAAGAGATATCATACACTCGATTCACTTTAGAGGAAATACAGTATTATGACTGATATAGATGTAAAAGCTACGTTTAGTGTATCTGATAAATCCCTCTTTTTTCAAAGTAAAAATACTCTATGATGGTACTTTTGCACTATAAAATATGCTACTCGTTTGCCACTATTATTAGACTTGTTGCTCTGTTTTTCAAAACAAACAAATTTAAAGATGTGTGTAACAATAATCGCGTTATGTGTTTCCTTTTAACAATGTTAATATCCTCACAAGAGCGATTTAGAGAAATCATATAGTGTAAGGTACGGTTGTAAGCGAGTAGCTTATTTGATAGAGTGGTTAGTATCAGTAAGCGGTATATGATTCCATTTTGAGGCGAACAAGAAGTGGCTTTTCTTATGTTGATTGGCTTGCATAAAACTTAAACTTTAAAAGTTTCATTTACCAAATAGTTGCTGCTTTTTTGGTGAAACTATACGCATTAGAATATATATAAAAAACAAATACATACTCTGTATAAATATGTGGATACTACATACACCCCTTGCAGTTGTACTTTGATTTAAAGACACTATTACTTCAGAATATATCAGATTTAGCGCTGTACAACATAGCCTAGTCCAACTCTAGAACAAATTTAACTGTCAACCGTTGTCCACTTTAAGGGCTTGTTATATTTATAGTATGCTGTATTTGTTCTGGAACACAGTAAAAAATCTTAAACTCGGCGTAACTTTATAAAAGGAATCTAAGTGCTACTCCATTAATGTAAGAAAGGCTGCTATTTTCACTTGAAAGTTTCATCATGTTACACCTGATTTTTGCATAAAGTTTACGCCAAAAAAGAATCCAGGTCCAGAGTTGAGACAAATAAAAACAAAAAAAAAAAAAAAAAAAACGCGTCCTTATAAAAGGCCTTTGTATTTCTCTTTATTCTTCTTTATCTTTTTGTATATTTCATCCTGTATATTTTTGTGTAAAAGTATAAAAGACCCAAAAAAAAAATCCCAATTGTGTTTTATAATATCCTTTAAAAATCATGACAAGTTTCCCTAAAGGTTGGTTCTTTATTAAGAACAGAATCAACAATTACGTCCTTTCAACAGAAAAGCCCTCTGCTGGCGAACCTGTTATTATTTCTACTTTACGCAGCAATGATATTGACTCACAACTTTGGCAATATGGCGAAGATGGTCGTCTTCATAATAAAAAGACTGGGTTTGTTTTAGATGTTGCCAAAGGTAATTGCTTCAAATGGCTTAAAGTTTATAAAGACCTTGTTGTTAATATATATTATGCTATAGGTGATGCTAAAAACGGTATTGACATTGTTCAACAAAACGAATCAGAATCATCTCAGTACCAAACGTTTGCTCTTTCTTCTGATGGTCATATTTACTTGAAAAACTCTCCTAACTTAGTACTTGGTATTAAGGAATCCTTCTTTACTCGACGTGAAGGTCAACATGTTCATCTTCAAGCTATGGAAAAGAAAACAGATGAAAAGAAAGAGCAACAATGGGACTTCACTTTACCCTCTCAACGTCCTTCAAGTGTAAGCAGCTCTATGCATAGTATCAAACGTACAATCAGTGGAGCATCGATTGGTGGCTTCAGCTCCTCTTCTTCAAGCTCTCAAGGTTTTTATTTATTTGTTTATTTGTAACACAGAATCTAATTCCCCCTTAATTTTTTTTTTTTTAGTTAACGAAGGCGCGTCTCTTGTCCAAGATGTGGATACCAGTGCACGCCTTTTACTCCAAGGAAACTCAGTGCTTATCAGATCTGAGTCGAATGGTCTTTTTATTAGTGTTGATTCTTCTGCTGCAAATAGCTCTGGTGCTCGTATCGTACTTGAGTCTATTAGAGCTAATAATCTTGAATCTCAGCTTTGGCATCTTGATGCTCTTACTGGTCGTTTAATCAACAAATACTCAGGCTTTGCTTTAACTGCCGAAGATTTGACTGAAGAATCTTTCATCTGTCAATCTTCTAGTCTTACCGAAACTGATTTACCCACTCAATCATGGAATCTTGAGAATAGCGGTGTCATCATGCTAAAGCAAAACGGCTTTGTACTTGGTCTCAAGAAAGACTGGCTTGGCTTAAGTCGCGAGGGCTCTCCTCTTGTACTACAAAAAATCACTGGCAAGCTTCAGCCTCACCAAAAATTCTCGTTTGCCACTCCTACCTTTAAGAAACAAACCACACTTGTTAAGAGTATTACTGAATTCAAAGGCGAATTCCCTGAAGGCGTGTTCTTCCTTAAGAATAAACGTCATGGTCTTGTTATCACGGTTGAAGAAACTGAAAAATTGGCTGCCCGAGTTATTGCTGCTCCTATTGATGTGAAGAATTATAAAAAACAACTGTGGAAACACGAAAATGGCTTCCTTGTAAACCAAGCCTCAAACATGGTGCTCGATGTTCGTGGTGGTAAATATCAATGCTATTTAAATCAGTTATATCATACTTACAGTTTTAATTTTAGGTTGTATTGTCAGTGGTTCTGAGCTCTGTCAATACAAATTAAAACAAACAGGTTTTGAGAATCAACAATGGGAAGCTTCTATTGATGGCTATATTCAATGTAAATCTCACAAAAATGTTGTCTTGGCTATCTCTGATCACACTAAGAAAGAGTACCCTGTTCTTTTGGCTAATAAGAAAACTCCTGATCATGAAGAACAAAGATGGATATTTGTTATCCCTCGCTTTGAGCATAAAGCAAGTAAGTCATTCAAACTCTTAGAACTAAAGCACGGGAATTCAACTACTCTTTTTTATTATAGCTACGGTTACTGAAACTACTGTTGAAAAGACCGTCTATTACCATCAGCATGCCAAGTACCCCAGTGGATGGTTTTTCATCAGCTCAAATGTTGGTGGTGCTGTTAGTAGTGCTCCGTTTGTGTTGACTGCTGATGTGTCTTCCCATGACCTCTTCCTTACCCCTATTAACAAGGAAAGCTGGCAACAACAGTTATGGATGTATTGGTATGGTGTTCTTATCAACTTCGGCACTCAAATGGCCATTGATGTTAAAAGTATGTAGCTTCATTCTTGATTGTATCTGACCAAATCTAACCGTTTTTTCTCTCTCACTCCAGCGATCACATCTGGTGCATCTATTTATCAAGAATTACGTGATGCTCATTGCTCGCGTCAAAGATTGAATCTTACTATTGAAGGTTATATTATTCATGGTTCTAATGCTTCTCTTTCGCTTGTACCCCAAGCCATTCCTAATGAGAAAGATAAATACAAGGTCGTCCTTACTGATTTCATGGCGTCCGAAAAGAGCCATCGTTGGTGTCTCTTAACACCTTCAATTTCTGTCACCAAGGGCGTCCAGGTTCTCTCTAGCTGGTCATTAGCCCGTTTAACTGAGCTTTCTTCTTCTAAAACCAATTCTTACCAAGAGTATGCTCCCGTCGCTGCCGAATGGCCTGAGGAAGCCTTCTTTATTACTGGTCAAAACGGCTATGCTCTTGCTCCTGAAAAATCGGAAGCTTTTTCATTTGTTGTTTACAAGCAATTTGATAATGCTGCAAGTGAACAATTCAAATGGACTTATCGTGAAGGCTATCTTGTTCATGTTGCTACTAACTTAGTCTTACACGCTTCTGGTATGTTCATTTAAGGCTTTTTCTAATCAAAATTAACTTTCTTTTTTTTTCAAAAACCAGATGATCTTATTGGTGGTAGCCGCCTCCAATTACGTGAGAAACTCTCTTATGGCTCTAACTCCATTGATCGCCGTCAAAAGTGGTGTGTAAAGACTGATGGCTCGATTGTTTCTGAATTCAAGGCTAATCTTGGTTTTGCTTTGGTTCAAAAGAATGATCTTCTTTATCTTGAGCTTTCTTATGCTAGTAGTACCGGCCAACACTACAACTGGGCATTTTCTCGTGGCCATTATGAATGCCGCTATAGTGAAATCTATAAGAAGAATGTTTTCGTTGTTGTTCGTACTGAAAAAATCCTTTTGACCGTACAATCAAAGAAAGGTACTTTTTTTTTTTTTTTAATTTCAAACCAAAGTTTATCAATAGGCTAATTGTTTAATTGTAGCGACTTCATCTAATATGGTATTGTCTACATTTTCCACTGGCGTGTTCCCAGAAAACTGGTTTTTCATCACAGCTCGAGGTGATAAAAGCCTTGTCGTCACTGCTGTTACCAAGGACGAAGGCGTTAAACTTCAAATTCGTAAATTTGATGCTAAAAAATTCCGTACTCAATTATGGCATGCTCAAGAAGGCGGCTCTCTCGTGAACCTTGCTACAGGTTATGTTATTGATGTTGCTGGTGGTGCTCTTATTGATGGCAGTAATATCATTCAATGGCATGAGAAATACCTTCGTATCGCCCGCAAGAACCAAGAATGGAATTTGTCTGTAGACGGTCGCATCTATTCTCGCTATAGACCAGGTCTTGTCATTGGCCTTAAAAACAACAAGGTTGAAGAAGGTGCTGAGCTCCAATTGCAAAAGAAAGGTTCTTCTGATGAAACTCAATTATGGCAATTCGCTGTACCTCATATCAAGAAGATCAGTTCCGAGACCAATGAATCTTCCCTTTCTTATGTTTCAAACTATTTGCAGTCCGTTGAATCCGTTGAGGAAGTCGATGATGTCTCTATTGAAACAACATCCGTTGAGCGTTACCAGAGAGACCAAAAACTTGTGGCTGTTCAACAATGGGGCGTTTTCCCTACTGGCGGCTTCTTCCTTTATGCTACTCACGATGATAGTAAGTTGGTAATTACTGTTGACAAGAAGCAACGTATTTCTGAAAATGGTCGTATCGAGTATGAAGTTCTTCTTCGCCCCTTAAACTACAAGGATTACACATGGTCTTTATGGTTTTATAAGGAAGGTCATCTTATTAATGCCCAAACTGGTTTCGCTTTAGATGCTTCCCCTACCAAAGGTGCTCTCGTTGAAGACGGCTTACGCAACCCACTGTTTGTTCGCGAGAAAAACATGTCTTCGTTCCAATTCTGGTCGCTTTCTAACAAAGGTGAACTTCATTTGCGTTCTGATAAGCATCTTGTCATTGGTGTCGCCGATGTATCTCGTATTGGTGTCTCAGGTGCTCAAGTCGGTATCAAGGAAGTTCGCGTTCGTAAATACATTAACGAACAAAATGTGCAAGAAACTGTCATTAAGTCTGAATCATGGTTGAGATGGTCACTGTCTACGCCTGTTTATGCTCATAAGTCCGAGGCGACCTCTGTTACCGAGACTACTTCCTCAACTACCAAGACCTCTGTTACTGAAGAGTCTTCAAGCACTTCTGGCCTCGTAGCTGCTGGTGCGGTTCTTGAAAGTGTGAAGGAAGAAGATATCGATGTTGTTTCTAAAGAAGAATCAGCTGAAGACTCCTCCGATGATAGCGATAGTAGCAGTGATGAGTCAGACAGCGAATCCTCCGGCTCTAAGATCAAGACAAGTGTAGTTGACAAGCTTAATCTTGCTGGAAATCTTGGCATTGCTACTGCCGGTGCTGGTATTCTTGCTGGTGCTGCAGGCGCTGCTGGTGCAATCTCTAATGTTATCACTTCGGCTCCCGAAAAACTTACTTCTATTGTCAAAGGTGGTAGTAGCTCCGCTGAAGAAACCGTTAAGCACACAATTTCAAAGAAGACCTCTTACAAGTCTCTTAAAAATGATCGTAAAGACTCTTTCCATCTTGAAGCTGACTATGTACCTACTGGGCACGAGAAGATCGTACGTTTCAAGACTCACCAACAACCCAATTTCCCTACCAGTGGCTACTTTATGATCAAGAGCCATCTTCATGGCTTTGTCTTGGATATCGCTAATGGCCAACCTAAAGACGGCGCCTTTGTTGTGCTTGCACCTATCAAGTCAACCGACTTTTCTAGTCAATTATGGTTCTATGACAATGGTCAAATCGTCAATCTTAAGAGCCATAATCTTGTCCTTGACGCTTCCATGACCGACGTTGTTACCGCTGGAGAACGACTTTGTATTTCAGTTAAAAAAGCAGCTACTACTTCTCCCGATCAACACTGGGAATTTGGTACCGAAGGAGGCTTGATTCTTTTGAAATCGCGCAGAAATTTTGTTCTTGGTGTTAAGGAACTCAACCGTGTTACTAGCTCTAATGCTACTATTGACGTGTATATTCAAGAGGAAAAGAGTCATCTCAAGAGTAACTTTGCCCGACCTGAGCAACGTTGGGAGATTAAGGTTCCTGCTCTAATTCCAGTCGAACAAACTTCCAAGGCCACTGAAGAGTCTAAGTATACTGTCATTGAAAATGGAAAGATTAGTTGTATCTCCAGCTCTGTCACCGCTTTGGTTGCTTTTGAATGGGTCAAGCATACATTCCAACATAAAGTTACCATTGAAAACCAATGGCCAAGCTCTCAAAACTGGTTTTTTGTTCGTGTCGGTAATGAAAATGCCTTCTTGTCTGCTGGAACATCTGATTCTAGCGAAGTCAAATTCGTGTCTCTTAAAGAGAAGGAAGACTATAAGCAGTTCTTGTGGGTTTACATTAATGGCTATTTGGTTAACTACAAATACATGTTACGACTTTCTTATGACTCTGAATGTAAGTTTTAGACTGTTTCTTTACATTATTACATAAATCTAATCATTTCTTAAATTTAGCCAAGAAGCTTTTGCTTTCTAAGGACACCAAGACTCTTAATCAGAAATTCACTATCTCTAGTAGCGGAAACCTTAGCCTCAAATTGAGTTCCGAAACCATTTACTTCCATGTTGCTTCTGAAGGTAAACATGTTGAGGGCCACTCATACGAATTCAGTGTTTCTACCAAAGAATCCTTTACTGAAGAGCACTCTCTTCAATTGCATATTCCTGTATTTTCTGACGCTAAAATTGACAAGGAGTCCAAGATTGCACTCTCTACTGCCTCTTCATGGGTTATGGTCTCTCAAAGCTCATCTTCTGTCATTAAGGAAACTACAACTACGTCCACCAAGACTGAGACAATCTCTCAACAATATGGTGTATTCCCTGCCGGAACATGGTTCTTCATTAAGGCCATTTCTAAAGGAGATAGCAGCCTTGTCCTTGCTGTTAAAGATTCGTCCCAGAAATCTGGCGCCTCTTTGGTCTTGAAGAAACTCAATTTCAAGGATTATCGAAGCCAGCTTTGGACATTCCGCGATGGTTTATTGTTCAATTATGGCAGCAAGTACGTTATCGACGTAAGTGGTGAAATCAACTCATTGTCTCGATTGGTTCAGTCAGCCGAAGCTGGTGTTAGTACACAGAAATGGTCTCTCACTGCCTCTGGTACCATTTACCTTGGCAGTTATTCTCAATACTCCTTTGGATACACTGGCTCTGAGACTCTAAAGGAAGACCTTGAAATTGTTCTTGTTGATACCCAGAACTCTTCATCCCAAGTAATCTCTTGGAGATTCTCTGTACCTATCTTTGGAAAGGAAACTGTTGGTAGCACAACTTCTTCTGTTACAACAACTACCACGTCTACTACTACAACCACCACAACTGTGTCTGCAATCGAAAGATTGACTGCTTGTATCGAAGCTGGTGCTGTGATCGAAAGTGTCGAAGAGGCTGATATCCGTGTCGAGGACATTTCTGTCAAAAAGACTGACGTCGATAACTCAAGCAAGACTTCTACTACCCATGTAGCTAAAGAAAGTCAACATAAGTTCCAAGACATGTTGACTAGTGTTGGTATCGCAGTTGCTGCCGGTGCTGTTGCTATTGGTGCAGTCGAAGGTGCATCAAAGATTGCCGAGAAGCTTTCTGAAAAACATGAAGATAAGAAGACACAAGTTGTGCAAGTTGAAGCCAGCAAGTCTGATACAATTTCTTCTGTCAGCAGTTCTGAAAAAGAGCAGAGCACTTCAAGCAGCATTTCTTCTTCTAAGGCTACCTCTGTTGCACATGAAACTACCAATGTCGCATCTGCCGTGACTGATGTTGACAAGGTCACCGAAACTGTGGTTGTTCGTCGTACTCAAACTACTTCTGTTCAAATTATTGAGGAATCAAGAACCATTGTACGTGCTTGGAAGTTGGTCTTTGCTCAACGTGTTCATCGCTGTAAATCAAAAGCCGAGCTTGTTCAAGTTATTGAAGAGTCTCGTGAGGAGCTTTTCCGCAGATTGGATGAACATTTAAGAGTTCATGCTTCTATTGAACATTTGGTTTCTGGAGCCGTTCCTGAATGGCATGTGTCTGTACAGCAAGTGAAAGAAATCTACAGAGCTCGTATCTTTGAAAAGTTCTTGGACCGTCTCAAATCCGAAGAAGTTACCTCTGCTGAACAATTGGATTTCGAATCTGTTTTGAAATCGTCTTCAGAAGAAGTTGAAAGCCACTACAAGCTTGCTATTGACCAACAAAGTAAGATCGTCTCTGAGACCAAGTCAAGCTCAACCGAGGTATCCGAGGAAAAATCGATCCATGAAAATGTCGTTTTGGCTATTGCTGATATTAAGACTACCGTTCGCTACTGGTTGATTGAATTGTACGAGTCGATCTCAATCGCAAGAAGTAAGGGTTCTTCAGAAGAAGAAATTAAGGTTATTATTGAAGATCACCGCAAGAAGCTTTCTTCTCAGCTTACTGAAATCAAAAAGACCACTTCTGAACACTTGGAGAAAACCTCGTCTACTCACTTGAGTTTCAAGAAAACGTCCATTAACAGTTCTATTGAAACTGCCATTAAACAAACAGAGTCGATCGTCTCGAAACAAGTTAGCTGGATTGTCTCTAATGAGAAAACAACCGTTTCAAAGGAAGAATGGACCAATATTTCTCGCATCACTGACGAAAAGCTCTCTACGGAACTCAAGGTTTATCAAACTGCTGTTATCCAAGAAGTTAGCCAGGTTCAAAAGACTGAGGCTAGCAAGTCCGACCAAGCTGAAATTTCAGTTGTTTTGGATGAAAAGATGATTGATGTCGCCAAGCAAACAATCACCAACAAGCTTGTCGAAACTCAAACAAAGATTTCAACCTGGTTTACCGAACTCGTCCAGCAACTCTCTTGTTTAAAAGAGGAAAGCCAATCTTCTTTGAGCGATACTAAACAAAATGCCCTCACTATTGTTGACGCTGCTCAAGTCGAAATCGTTACTCGTATTGAGGAAGCCAAACTTGTACTTCGTACTTACTATGCTCATTTAACTTATCTCAGCTGGGCCGAACGTCGTAGCATGGAGTACTCTTTGGAAGAAATCAAGGCCTCTATCATTACTAATATAAGTCACTTTAAGAAGTCTCTCTTACAAGATGAAGAAACAACCTTTGAAAAGATTTCTACTCTCTCATCCATCTCATTTGGTGCAATCGCATCTCGTATTGTTGTCGCGGATTTCCAATCCATCGTCGTCAAGGTTTCTAATTACAAGGAAACAAAGACTGTCGTTAACAAGACAAACGAAATCGAGGCCGAAAAAACCAAAGCTTCTCTTCAAGGCGAGTCGTCAACCACTTCTGGCGGTAGCAAAGTTGTTGGTGTTGAGATCATCAAATCTACAAACGACAAAGTTACTAAGATTGAAGGTGTCGCTAAGGTTGACGTCGGTGAATCCACTAAGATTGTTGACAAAGTAGAAGCTGAAGTTGAGCAAACTAAAGTTACTAAAGTTGAAAACAAACAATCTTCTGAAGCATCTACCAGTGACACGCATAAAGAATCATCGTCCTCTATTAGCAACAAGTTGACTGCTGGAATTATTGGTGCTGCTGCGGCTGTCGTCGCTGGAGGAGCTGCTATTGTTCACCATGCGGAAAGTAAAGACTCTAAGTCTCAAGAAAAGGTCTCCGAATCTTCTTCTAAGGTTAGTACCGCTGTTATTGAAAAGCCTGTTCAAACTACCGTTACTGTTGAATCTGGCTCTAAGGTAACCCAAGTCGAACATGAAGCCTCTAGTACTGTTACCAAGCAAGATAAGTCTGAAACTCTTATTGTTGCCTATGATCAAGTGCAAGTTACTGTCCACGAATGGCTTGAAGTATTAAGCAAGCGTGTCTACGAATGCGCACAAAAGAAAGGTGCTTCTACTCAAGAAGAAATTGACTCTATTGTTTATGAATCACAACAAAAGCTCATGACTGAAATTGAAAAGGCTAAGCGTAACACGACGTCAGTCATTGGTACCTCTCAAACTACCTTCCATGACACTTTAGCTTGGGTTAGAAGTACTGTTTGGAAACAAGTGTATGAGATCAAGCAAATTGGTTATGAGGTTGCTTCTTCTACGGAGACAAACACTACCAAGTATGAAGAGAAACTTGAAAGCATCAAGAAATCTACTTTCGAAAAGGTCGACTCAGCAATTGAGAAATCCAAGGTTTCTGCTTCTGTTATTCACGTTGCTCATGGCTCTTCTGCTGTAATTACTGAAGGAAAGAAATTTGAAGGCGTCGATTATTCGAAGACTTCTTATGGTGAATCTGTAGAAAGTACCAAAGTAGCCGTTGGTGTCTTTATTGAAGAAACTCGCATCTCAATTCAACAGATCTTCAGCCAACTCACTACCGCAATTACGGAACGCCGAAAGCAAGGTGGCTCTAACGTGAAAGAAGATGTAGATGTGATTATCAAGAAGCACAATGATTTAATCACTGAATACATCACCAAATCCAAGTCTGAATTTGAGAAGAGAATTAGTTCTATTCACCAAGTTACAACCACTTCATCTGAAACCACCAAGGTCCAAGAAGCTTTGTCAATTGAAGTTACAAAGAAGTTCAATTCCACTTTAGACCAAATTCATCAAAGCGTTTCTTCTCAAGTGACCAAGGTTCAAGAAGTCAACAGCTCAACAACTATCAGTACGGAAACCGAATATGAAGAGAAGGTTTCATCCATTTCTATCGAAACTTCCAAGAAACTGGATGCTACTCTCTATGTTTCTGAAAGCGTTATTGGTCACCATATCGAAGTTGTCGCTGAATCAACTGCAACCCACCATCAAGTGTCCTCAGTTACTAAAACCGAAACTTCTCAAAAGTCTGAAGAGTCTTCATCTACTACTCAAGTATCTTTAGGCGCTGAATACGGTCTTTTAGTTATTTCCGAAACAACTAAGAAGGTGTCAGAACAAATCTCTACTTTGATTGAGCAAGTCCACCACCGTGTCACTGTTGGCTCTTCCACTTTAGAAACCGACGTTAAGGAGTACGTCTCTGTTTCTGAAAAAGAACTTGACCTTATCTTGGACCAAGCCAAGCAAAAAGTCACCTATGAATTATCCATGGTTGCCACCCACGAAAAGATCGAGGAAGAGAAGTTCATTGAATCTCTTGAAGCTATTCGTCGTTCAGCCAAGACTCATATTTGCCAGGTTCAAGTAGCTGCCTCTTCTCGAAAGGAAGAAACCAAAGTTGTCTCTGAAAAGCTTCTTCAAATTGCCGAGGAATCGCGACATGAAGTTTCCTCTCATTATCACGCCATCAAGCAAGCAGCGATTGATCTCGAAACTAAGTTCAGCCAGACCAAGCACACATCGGGTGAAGTTTCCATAGGATCATCTCTTGTTGTGAAACAAAAGCCTGAAACTGTTGTACACGTTGAAATCAAAGAAGACGATGCGATTGTCGTAGGTGAGCAAGAAATCGAGTTTGACAGAAAGGACTCAACAAGCACAGTTCAAAAGCAAGAGCAAGTAGTTAAGAAGACTGAAAAAGGTAATTTTTTATAACATCGACATTGACATGTATTCATTTAAAGTATCATTAGTCGAAGAGAAAAAGAAGACCTCTAGCATTGATAACATTGTCAAGGGAGCTTTGGCCGTAGGAGTTGCTGCCGCCGGTGCCGCTGCTGTTATCCACAAAAAGAATGAAAAAGAAGAAATTGAAAAAGCCAAAAAACAAGAAATTGAAAAAGCCAAGAAAGAAGAGATCGAAAAGGCTAAAAGACAAGAGGTCTTCACTGCTTATCAACGTCTTACATTCGACTCAGGAGTAACAACTATCGAGAATTTCAATACCACCTTGTCTCTTTGGTTTACTTCTCTTGTTCAAAAGGTCTCATCCGCTACTAAATCAGGTGCTTCCTCTCAAAAGATCACTGTTATTGTTGAAGAGTCTCGTACAGAGCTTAATCAGATCATTGAGTACACTAAGTTCCATGGTTCCAAGTTCTGCGTTTCTGCTACTGACGAAAAAGAATTCATCAGCAAGGTAGAATGGGCTGCTTCTCTTGCACATAATCAAGCTACTCAAATTCAACAGATTGGTATCAATGCATCTTCTAGTAGAACTGATATGTCGAGCCAAATGACTGCCTTAGCTACAGCATCGTATCATCAAATCGAGGTCACCCTTCATCAGCTTAAGACAACTGTCAAGTTCCATGAGAAAGTCAACAAGGTTACTTCCGGTAAATCAAAGGTCGACGTCATTGAAACCTCTCATGTTGTCGAAAAACCCATTGTTAAGCCCGTCAATAAGGTCGAGACAACAGTTGAAAAGACTAAGGTTGCTTATACTGTTCTTCAAGAAACTCGAGTCACTACTGTAGCCCTCTTCGTTACTTTATCTGAGCGTATCATTACTCGTATTAGACAAGGTGGCAGCAATGTAGAAGAGGACATATCCAAGATGATTGAAAACACGGAGAAAGAGGTTAGCAAAGCTTTCACTGAAGCCAAGTCAACAACATCAAAGGTGGATAAGAAGACACGTTTGGAGATCGAAGAAGCACTTACCTCGGTTCACAAGTCTGTTCAAGAACAAATAACTGAAGTCAAGAAGGTATCTGTTGGAGCTATTTCAAGTGGTACCACGGATACAAAGATCGTAGTTGACCAGGTGTTGGAAGTCAGCAAGTCCTCAAAGACAAAGATTGAATCTTCATTTACGACTGTATCTGAATCTATCGCTGCTGGCCGTAAGTCTATTAAACGCGCATATACTAAATACATTTACTAATATATTATTGTAGTCATTGTTGTTACCAAAACCGCCCAGCAAGCCTCTGAAACTGTACAAAGTTGGTTCACTGATTTGACCTCGAAGATCACTAAACTATTGGAGGCAAGCGATTGCTCTGAAGAAGAGAAACAAACCAAGGTTAACACTATGATTGCTGAAGCCGAAGTTGAAATGAAGACCAAGATTGAAAAGCTTCAACAAACAACTACAACCACCACGACTACTACAACTACTCAAAAGACATCTGAAATAACGGCTGACCACCATCTCGACATCTTCTTTGGAAACATCAAACATACTGTCGAAAGTCAATTGGACGTTGTCAAGAACGCTGTCAAAGATACCTCCAAGACAGACAAGTCCAAGATTGTGGCTACTTTGCAATCCACTGAAAGTCAATTGAAGCAGCAAGTTAGCACTCACTGTGAAGCCATCGAAAAGGTCACCAATGTTGAAAAGATCACAGGCAAGCAACAAAAAGTCACTACTGAAGTTGAAGAAAGTCGCTTTGACAAGTATAAGGATACTATTGTTAAAACTGCTGTTGGTGCCGCCGCCGTAGCTGCTGCTGCCGCAATGGCTATCGATCATCATAAAAAGAATCAAAACACTCAAACAACTGCTGTTCAGGTTGTCAAGGAGACCTCTATCAAAGATGTTCAAGCCAAAATTGATATCTGGTTCAGTCGCTTAACTGAAAGAGTCACCACATGCACCAAGAAGCAAGAATCTGATGTTTCTGTTCAAGTTGAAAAGATCGTTGCCGAAGCTCAGTCTGAACTTGATGTACTCATTAGCGAAGCTAAATCTCAGCATATCACCGAGGTCACCACTACAGAGAACAAGCGTACCTTCGAAGAGACTCTCGAATACATCAAGAAGACTGCGTATACTCAATCTTCTCAAATTACTCAGATTGTGAAGCAAGGCTCCTCAAGCTCCATTGATTTGACGACACAGGTTGAACACCATGTCTCTGTTGTAAAGCAGCAAGTATACAGTGCCCTTGAAGTACATTATCAACATAAAGACAGTACTGTAGTTGTAGAAGAGACCAAGAAGACTCAAGCAGAAAGCAGCCAAGTAACTGACAAGAAAGAGACTACTGTTATTGAAAACAAGGTTCAAGTCGTTACCGAGACTAAGGAGCAGACTCAGAAGCGCTTTACTCTTGAAACCACTGTTATTGTGCAAGAAACAAAGACTCGTATGACTAACTATTTGGTCCTCCTTCTCGACAGTATCACAAGTATCATCCATGGTAACTCTGAAACGATCCGTCAAGACATCTTCAAGAGACTCGACGAAGCTAACAATGAAATTGATGTGCTCATTAAGGAGGTGAAAGAAAAGTACACCAATGTCAGCAAGGAGAGTGCCAAGTACCATGTTGAAGTAGAAACGCAAGTCTTGGTTGTCAACTCTATCAAGCAAACATTGGATTGTATTGAAAGTATCCGTACAACGCTTTTGACTCAATTGACTGTTCTTCGCGAGGTCATTAATCGTATTGAAGTTGAAGACATTGATATTATTACCGAACGCCTCGAAGCTATCATCACACGTACTAGAACACGTATCTACCATACTCTTGAAGTCGGTATAGAATTAGCCATTTCTTCTGCTTTCGAAGGTAAGGTGGTTACCTGGTCTGAAACTGTAGAGATTCCTTCCTCTTTCAAGAAAGTCCGTGCCGTTGCTTTTGATATCCTTGGTTCTGTCGCGAACTACCACAAGACTCTCTACAAAGTTTGGAAAGAGATCATTACTCCTAAGAATGACATCGTTCTTTCTAGTTTGGAATTCAATGCCTTTGTTGAAGACTGGTATGGTGCCTACACTGAAATCAAGAGAGATAACTTTTCAAAGAAGCGACCTGTTTCTGATGATATCACGCTCCACGAAGCTCTTGTTCATATCTTGAAACGTTACTATGTCAAAGATAACTTTAGTGAATCTGAAATTGAAGAATTGTGTGATGCTTGGAGAAAGATTGGTGTTTATGATGATGCTGTGATTGGTATTCGTCGTCTCAAGAATCAAGCTTCTGCCAAGTATACAACTGTAGCTATATCTGATACTTTGTCCACACGTTCTATGATTGAATTAGCTCAAAACAATCACCTTTGCTGGCACGCTCAATTTGCAGCTGATATGTTTACGTCCACCAGTACTACGGATGCATCTCAATCTGTTATTAAAGGAACAATTCAACTCCTAGGACTTGAACATGCAAGTCAGTTGGCTGTCGTCTCATCCAGTGCCTCCCTCTTAACTGAAGCAAAGAAACAAGGATGTCACGCTATCCAAATCAGTCGCGAAGAGTATTCCAAGACTGTTACTCATGAAGAAACAACAAAGACTACTGAAGTTGATATTAAGGTCGACGGAATTGACATTTTAGGAGAAAGTATTCAATCGTATTTGGAGCACGAAACAATGGTTGAAGTCTGGACTGAAAAGAGCGCTCCTATCGCCCCTCCACTCTTGGTTCAAAAAGTATACTTTGCTTCCGTATAAAACAAGCATAAAAAACCTCCCCCAGAAAATCTCAAAGTCATATCAATGAATAAATAAAAATGAAGCTTCTATATTTTAAATTTACTTGTCGTTTTACATCCAAATGTAAGAGTTAGCTAGTTTTGTATTTAATGCCTTTTAATACGCATATAGACACACTTTTTATTTGTTTACAATTGAGTATTGTCTTGGTATATATCTTTTATTTGGTAGTGTAACCCCATTCATAAACTTCTATTGTTTGATCTAAAAGGCCTAGTACGAGCTCGTCTTTACCATCAGCATTTACGTCTCCTAGTGTTATAGCATGTGGCCAATCGGAAGTGTAGATATGTGATATTTTCTTTGTAAACATGTTAGTTGATTCAAGTCTTTCAAAAATAGTACAAGTAGCTTACCTCGCCGTTATGGTATGTAAGGATCTCGTTTGAATGCCCTGTGCACATTACTATATCGGTTTCATCTTCAGCCAAAAATGACGGTCGAAATTTAATCACTTTGTTCAAACAAAACCCAACTTTAAACCATGGATAAATCTACACAGAATCTAAGTATCTCCAAGAAGTTATTTTTTTTTTGTATTGTACTGTACCTCAAAGTCAAACATAATGTACACATACCCATCTTGGCCTGCTAACAGCACTTGCTGAGAGTCCAATTTAGATGAGTTTGATGTCTTTTTGCTTGATTTTATCAGCTTTTGCATGCCCTCTGTATTCAAGAAGTTTCCCGAGCACAACTACACATGAATCAATATTGAGTCTTTGAATCTTAGTTATTAACGCTTACTGAGTTGATTACAGTAGGCGTTCTAAGTGATAATATTCGTTCCCCATTTTCAATAAAGTGCACTAATGGCCATCCATCGCATACTAGTAAGCATGCCATATCCATCCCAAATCTGTCTTTTAGTACTGTCGATAATGTACAGCGAATCGAAGGCGATTTTCGTCCTTGCTTTAGAAAAATGTCAAAAAAAAAAAAAAAAAAAAAAACAAAAAAACAATA
>JNEK01003052.1:0-16437 GCA_000697295.1 Mucor indicus B7402
ATACCTAAAAAAAAAAAAAAAAAAAAAAAAAAAAAAGAGAGTGAATAAAGTCGTTTTGTAATGTATATGTGTATTTTTATACGGTACCATGGGAAAGATAAAGTAGAGCTAACATCTTGATGATGAGAGGATGCAGTAGTCATATATTCCTTTGCAGTAAAGATTGGGGAGGATGAAAAGAACGTAATTGCCATAAATACTGCCATGAAGACACGGTTAGACATAGAGCTTTGTTGTTGTTGTTGAAGCATAGGCATAAAGAAATGTAGATTGGTATTAGTGCTAGTATTATCTGAAGGGAAAACACCATCAGGGCTGGTATGACGAGATCTCTTTTTACGTTGCTTTTGTTGTTGTTGCTGTTGTTTCTGTAAAGCTCTTTCTTGCATTCTTTGTCGGTGCATTTCTTGTTCTCTTTGCAGCTTCTGTGATTGATAACGGCTCAAGATTTCATAGCCTCCTGGTAACTGAGATAATAAATGTTGCAAGGTATTGTTTTCTTGTTTTATTTCATCTTCTTTACGCTTAAGGTGGACAATATATTCAGTTGCCTTACGTAGAATAGTAGCCTTATTGAGTTTGGTAGCAA
This sequence comes from Mucor indicus B7402, assembly GCA_000697295.1. Taxonomy (NCBI): domain Eukaryota; kingdom Fungi; phylum Mucoromycota; class Mucoromycetes; order Mucorales; family Mucoraceae; genus Mucor; species Mucor indicus. The sequence continues at coordinate 590 of JNEK01003052.1, forward strand.
CAGCAACACCATCAAGGTATTCTTGACCGTCTTCTTCGTCTTCTTCGTCTTGAGTATGAACACGTTTATGGCCGGTACGTGAAATAGTGTTATCCTTTACTTTAGCATAAAGGAGTGCAGGTACGGCGTTTTTGAGTTCAGTAATTCTATCATTAATGTTGTTACGATAACGGCGCTCAATAGCATTATGAGCCGATTTCTTTTGCTGAGGAGGAGTAGTAGGAAAATTAGCTTTAACAGAAGTTGTGTTGTCTATTTAAAAAAAATTTTTTTAGGCAATGTTTCAAAAACATAAGTAGGAGTTTGTTATGTCAAGCTTTTTACCTGTTGTATGTTGTGGATTATATTGAAAGTCTAAAGTATCTTTCAGCAAATCATTTCTTGGAGATTCTGAGGGAGTTTGTATAGTAGGTGTCGAGTTATTGCTACCAAAAGTTGAGTCATTAAAGATAGGAGAATGTTGTTGTTGAATAATAGACTCAGGACTGTCAAATGGTGGTGAATGATATGAGATTGTATTATCAGGGCTACTACTATTAGAATAGCCAAGTTTAAGGCCAATAGGATTATCGTTACTAACAGGTGAGGGAATAGAAGAAGTATTGATTGGAGATGTTTGCTCATAAGCAACAGCATAGTGATTAAAGTCTTGCCAAGAAGTTTGTTGCTGTTGAATTACAAATTGGGCTTGTTGTTGAAGTTCATTATCAAATTGTGACAGAGACAAAAATGGCTCGCCATTGCTATGGGCATTTGTGTGTTGCATAAATAGTATTGTTAAAAAGTAAAAAGAACAATTGAAAAGCAAAACATAAACTATTTATTTTTATACATGCCCATGAATTCTTGTTCAAAGTGGGGTGATTTCTTTCAACTTTTTGTATAAAAATGTCAATTTGCCTTATTTTGACTTATCAAATTTCAAAGTTTTCCGCATTTCTGTTTCACTGAGTTCAATAAATAACAGTGCCTGACTTGACAATGAACTTCTAAACAGAAATATGAGACATTTTACCTTTAAATTCAAGCAATTCAATTTAGAATAAACCAATTGTTTAAAAGCGGAAAGTTATAGAAAGAGACACTATATTACGTAACATGGCTTAATCTTTTATTTTATTATGAATGGTTTATGCTTGTTAGCAGCCTTTTTTCAAGGTGATTTCGAGTAGATAGACAAAAAGACTTCACGTACCAAAAACTCTGATTCCAAGTCTTTTGCATATATGAATGTGTAATCAATAGTACCCAAAAAATGTGTTCTTCTCGGTAAATAACCAAACAATCATGGAGATCTTTAATCTTATCTTTCCAGTTATCGTAATTTTGACTTGATAACAACCTTACAGTCTATTGTTTTGCTGCGCATTGAATCTATTTTTGTTCATTTCATGCAAAAATAAAGTATTAAAACGTGCATTTTTTCATAAATTGGCATTAGTGTCATTGTAGACGTTGTGTAGGGTAGGGTATAGACCTATAAATCCTCCAGTACAATTACGTAATCAAAAGATATGGGATCTTTCTAAAGTAAGAGCATTAGGCAGTTCTTTATTGACTAAAGTTATCTAAATACACATATAGGAAGCTGACGAGACAGAAAAAACAAAATGGTGTTTATCTATTTAGTCACATAAAGTAGCGGTACTTCTCGTCGTTGCTAGGCTCCCGACGTAACTATAGGCGCTATAATTATCATTGGTTGAAGTTGTGTAGAGAAACCTGAAAACTTATGGAATCCATTAATGAGGATTTAACTGTCCATAAATATTAAATAGTTGTCAGCACAGAGAAGCAAGCGATCAAAGCACATCATTCCAGTTATAGCAATTTAAGTTATGTTTTGAAGAGAGGTTTCCATCGCATGACAAATATACAAATGGTGATTCTCTGCAAGTTAAAAGACCAGGTAATACCTATGAGTAGAGTATTTTTTTTTTCTTCAAGAAAAAACTGCTTTATTTTTAAACAAAGGAAATTAACATAATACATAAAAAAAAAAAGGAGCGTAGAAAGTGCGTAAAGGAAACATGATGGTATTTAGCGATGTTGCTGGTTTGAAAGGATAATAAAGTCATCAGGTTTAAGGAATAGACCTCTTTGTGGATCAGTATGAAAATAACGTACACCATCCATAGAACCATCGCTTTTGCCTAACCGACTTTCCAATTCTATGCCTACATACTGGCCTTCTGCGAACTGTACAGGACCAATGTATTTAATGGTACCTAAAGTGGGTAAGGGACGACGTAATAATTCTACTTTGTCACCTAGTCGAGGTGTTGCATGATACTGTTGATCTTCATCCCCTTTTGTAGAAATTCCACTACTACTCTTTCTGCGGCGCTGTAAAAAGGCGCTGGTAACACCCGTTACGGGTGATTTGGATCGATTGGGAGTTTTGGGTAACTCAAACTTGAGACGTGTTGGTCTTTCTTGCTGCATCAAGGACGCACTATCCAGCAATTGATCGGTCAACGATGTAAACGAGGACGATGTACGTAAAACGGGGCGATTATGTTCATCTAAGCTCTTGAGTGCAGAAACAGAAGGGTGGAACCGGTTCCTATCTTCTTCTTCCAATATCCTTCCTCTTTCAATAGTTTCGTACGACAACATGGTAATTAGAGGCTGGTTTTCACGTTTCACCAAAGGGGCATCGTGATTTTGAAGTCTGGCCACAAAGGCAGATTCTGTAGACAACGCTCTTGGTCTTGCTGAAGGTCGAGTTGCAGATCGTGTAATACCAATCGATAATCGTCTTTGTTGTTGTTTTTGCTTTTGTTTGGGCTTGAAACTAAAAATAGCTGCGAAATCGGAATCAAAATTATGCTGCTTTGTGGAAAGTGAACGGTATGGAATTCCCGTATCTTCCGCTAATAATTTCAGGACTGATTTCTCCACGGAACGTAACCCGCCTTCCGACTTGATATAAGCTATATTTTTACTAATATATTGTGCACAACGTGCGCGCGCCTTGATAAGAACATCATCAATAGCCATGTTTTTGACAACTTCTTGACGACCCACTAAATCACGGACAATGCCTTGATAAATGATACCAGCATTACGATCAGTCAGTCCATCATTTAGTACATGACGCAGTAAGAATTCGAAAAAGTCCACAGAAAAGCCACCACCAATACCATCTACGCAAGACAGCAAGATAGGGTATTCAACGCAGTAAAAGTCAAAGAAGCGAGAGACCATATCAACTGTGTATTGTAAGAGAGGTGTCAGCAAGTCCAGTGCAGGTCTCGACCAAGAAGGTTCTGGATCGACAGTACGGATCTGCGAGAAACAAAGATGTAGCGCATGAAGTGTTTGAATAGCGTTGTGTTTTGTGACATTACAGAAAATACGTTCTTCAATTTCATGGACAAGAGTTTGTGGAGGACGTGAGCGGAACAAGGGCTCACCTTTGAGAACAGCGGCATGAGTGGAGTTACCTAAAGCCTCTGCAGATGGAACAATGTTGGCTACCAAAAGAGAAAAAGGACGTTGGGACCAGAGTGAGGCGAGCGAATGAACAGGATCTGCATAGAATAAAATCAAAGTACGGCGTAATTGAGGTACGACATCAACGTGCTTATCGGACCAGGCCAACATGGAAGGTAATAATTGAGCGCAGTCGGTACAAAAACATTTGAATTGATGACAAAGACATTCCATTTCGTGCAAAATAGCTTGCCCAAACGTATCACTGTGCCCCAAATAATCAGCTGCATAAAAGGCTTTTTGTATGACACGGAGTGCATGTTTATGATGCTGTAAGCGACGTTGATGGGGTGAAAGTGTTTTTGTGGTTGTTGATTTCAAAGGTTCAACAATGATTTTGTCGGTATAGAAAAAGTTCAGAGTCAAGTCAATAATGGCTTCATTAAAAAGGTCGTCTGTTAGATGGACTTCTGCACTAGAAGATTCTTGAAATGGAGAGCAAAACAGGGCATAAAAATAAGAGGATTGTGCTGCTAATAGAAATCGATGTGCTTTAAATGAAACCAATATATTATCAGATGATGATACTAAGTGAATGACGACATCCGCAGCTAACTGTTCATCACGCATACGTTTGATATCATTGACCAATTGAACAAAATCTGGTACCGTTTCAGATTGAACGGGCAATAAAGGAATTCCCAGCTCCAAGCTTAACTGTTCTATTTCGTATTGAATACTAACAATGTTTGCATTGTTCTCGGAAAGGTGATTTTTAATTAAATTATCTTCTGCTGTTGGAATTAAATCGAATTTTGTTGGTAATCTCGGTGAAGTGTCTTCAGGAGTCTTAATAATGATAGATAAGTCGGAAACACTGGATTGTGGTGATACGAGATTGTGAAATGAAGCAGTGTACCAAAACCGTAATAATGGTGTAAATACATGGGCTGGAATAACTTTACTAATATCCACTTTTAAAGGACCCGTTTTTGTTGTCAATAATTCTGGTATATATTTTGATACAAATTCTTTCGGAGCTCGAGCTAAAATCATCGCTATATAGAACATTGTTTAATAAAGATTATGTCTTTTTTTTTTTAAAAAAAAAAAAAACTCATTACCTCGATGAGCCCAGATTTCAAAAGAATTAAACACAAAACAAACATCAGCTAAATATTCTTGGGGACTATCAACTAACTGGCTTAAAGAATTATACAATGTGCTTGTAGGTGCATCAAACATTAATCAAAGGAAAAAAAAATTAAATTTATAATAAAAAAAAGAAACAAGAGAAAAAGCACTCAACATTTTATCTATTTTGAAAGAAAAAGTGGCAGAAATTATTTAACCGCTGATTTCTTTCCTTTTTAAGTAATGCAAGAAAATGAAAACGAGGACCTCAAAAGGGGCAAAAACGTATATTTAGTGTCAAATAATACTTTAATTTCCATAGAAACCAATTTTATTAAAATTTGGGAGGTTCACTTTCTTTGTACAACAGGTAGTGTTGACTGAGCTTTTTGAATTGAAATTACCTCAAATGAAAAATCCCGGTTGAATTCGATGGTTTGAATCTATGGAAACCGCCTCCGTAGCACTGCTGCAAATTGAGTATTTTTTGTAACCATACCAAAAAAAAAAAAAAAAAAAAACGTCAAGTCTTTTGTCACTGGTACTGCAAAATGTTCATATGTTAAAGTTATACTAAACTTTATACTTGCTTGTTAAAGCTACAACAGGAAAGCGTAAAACCGAGCAAAATATCACATCTAGATTATATACTCCCTTTTTTTTAAAAATAACCAGCGATTGAAGCATCACGTAGCACAGGTTTCAGGAACCTTATTTTTGAGCAAAAATGTCTCACTGTGAAATTTTGCATAAATATAGTCATTGATTGGCTAAAAAACAATGGCAAAATGATTGACCCGTCAACAAGCCTCGCTTTATTACGACGATTTTGGTAATAGGTTAGCCACTTCATCAGCATTGAATTCTAATCTTAATGCCAATATCTTTTTAACCTCGTTCACGGTTAAACGCCAGCTAATGGGACCGGATTTGTGCTCCCAAAATTCATATATTTCAGATGGCTATGGAGCATTGAGTTAAGCTAGGATGGATATAAAATTGTGTATTACCTCTTCAAAGTTTAATAAAGTTGACATTTGGTTGAGCCTTGTAAACTTATCCCTTGGAAACCATTCAATTAAAGTTGACAGGTAATGAATAATAGACCTAAGATCTTTATCGAAACGTAATGCACCATATTGATTAAATCTTGTCTGGACTACAATTCTTTCCCATTGTGATGTCACTGCTTCAATCATCAAACCCATTAATGTATTAAAATTATTATCCGTTAAAGTTGTTTTGTATATCTTGATAAGCCTGTCAAATCCTCGGTTAAATCTCTTGACAAACCTTTCTTCAATATCCGCTTCATTGTATTCTTCCTCTTCCAAGACGTACTTTACTTCTTTATACGCTTCCTGGAATAGAGGTCGGATTCTCGGCTTCAGTATTTGATTCATTAGTTGTTCAATACCGTTCTACAATCAGAAGGTTACAGCACACCCCATATATTCATAAAAGTGTTACTTACCTGAAGCATTGTTTTGAATTTATCCGAGAACCCCTTGAATTCTTCCATGTGCATCAAACTTTGCTTGATATCATTCTCTTCATCCAACCATAGTCCCTTTGTGATACTTGGCTCCATTTCTTCCGTCAATCTTATTATATAGTCTGCACTCACATCGAGATTATTTAAAATCACCATATAGCTCACTTTAGCCGTTTCCATTCCTTTATCACCGTTTCTTCCTGCACCATCATACCCTGTCATAGTGAATACAGTGGATAGTTTTTGTTGGAAAATATTTAAATAACCTCCTTCCAGCACCTTTGTCATTGTTCTCACAGTGGATCCAATGACCTCAGGCTCATATGTAGATATACATCGTTTCAATACTGCCTTTAAAATGAAAAAGACATCATCTACACAAGAAGATGTTTGTTGAGAATCATAGTCATCTAACTTCATGGCTTTATCGACACTCTTTTTTAAAAGGTATTCGTCAATGACAAGATAGGAGCTCATAAGTTCGCGTACACGTTTCGTCAACCCAGAAGACAACAACAAACCATTCTCGCCATAGAATTTACTATCTTTTCCTTTCATAACAAGTTCTTTCTCACTTTCGTCCGATGCAAGTGCTTCCATTTCATCGGTAGCTCGTTCGTTCATGAAACTATTAAATAATACACTGCGCTGACTGATTAGAGACAGTTCATAGAGGTTCGCGTCCAATTGGCGTGGTTCAATCAGCGGATTACTGGATTCTGAGGGCGAAGGTGGTGATAAGGCTGCTGCTTGTCCTCCTAATTTATGGTTGGTACTTGCATTATTCCTCATCATGGTGATCAGTAGACGTTGTATTTCAACAAGCTAATCACTTTTCTAAGTATATGTGTATCTATATGGTCATTGTTTGGTACCTTGGATTCTAATTTACGTGCTTTCAAGAACCTATCAATGATAGCCACACTTTGACCATCACTTTCTTCCTGTAGTTTTTGAATGACTCGAAGCATTTTGCCTTTACCGTAATGGGCTTCAACTAAGGGTTGATGTTGATCAATGATGACTGCTATATTTTCGAACAGTCGAGTTAATGTATCTGCAAAGTAAGTGGGTGCTGCCTCTGTTAAAAAAAAGAGTTAAATACTATTCTCTCTACTCTATAAAAATCTTTACTGAATCCCGTTTTGAGCTCCTCTGCACATCTCGCTTTAACGATATTACAAACAAATCTTGAGTATTTATCTAAACCTTCTGTTTGACAGTGTATCAAGGGGAACAGTTTGAAATAGCGTGTAATATCAGTTTGATTCCGCTGTGCAACTGCATCGTCAAATCGTTGAGAGAATATGTCAAATAGGGTCGCTTTCGTATCTGCTAATGTTTTCGCTGGATGATCAGGATACTCTGAAGTAGGCTATGATGCATTTGAGTGGATACAATCTCAAAATAATATTGTCATTACCACTGTAAATTCTGCTAGAGAACCATTTAATATGCTTGTATCCACTTTAGAAGCACGTTGTAATAAGTTCGCAGCTTCGTCATATTCTTTCTTTTGCATGGTTTCATGTAGATTCGCAACACAAAATTTGAGTTCTTGTACGTCTTCTACATACTTAATGGCTTGTCGTGCTCTTGATTGTTCCTGATCTAATTGGCGTACTTTGTCACTAATAACTTCGGCAAGACGAGATGTTTTATCAATAATGTCAATTACTCGATTGGATTCCAACTTTAAATTGCTCAATTGAGGTCTATGAATGTATACAGAAAGAGGGGGAATTTAGAGCTTTTTTTTTTCTCTTTCTCAAAAGGAAAGTTGTCATGTTGTATTGTTCTGTTACTTTAGAATTTTAAGTTCGTTTAGGGAATGAGTCAAACTAGTTTCTTGAGATAACATGGCATCCAAAGAAGCATCTATACGTGTTTCTTCTTCATCAAGTAAACGAAGACATTCTCGAATGTCATCAATACTTGTTAGGTTCTTGAAATCCGTGGATATTAAAGGCGTCTCTTTTATTACAGTGGAAGGCATATTATATGACAAAATATAAAAAAAAAGAGGCAAAAATTTATTTTTTTTCGTCTTCTTCTTCGTCTTCTTGAAAGACAGGTTTAGGTTGAGTCTTTTTATACACTATAAGAGAAAGCTTAATATACTTGTACTCTACCAAATGAGCTTTTAATCTTTTACCATTGGATACCCATTGAGGATCGTTTTCTGCCACTTCAGCATACTTAAGAAGAGCCTCACGAGGATCTTCGTCTATTTACAAAAAAGTCAATTTCAACCTCTTGTTTTCTTTTTTTTTTTTTTTTTTTTTTTTTTTTTTTTTTCTATACCTCTTGTTGTATCTTTAGTAAATGATTTGATAACAGCTTGCTGTGGGTTCATGTTCACTCTGCCGCCCTTACCAGGACCATTGACAGGTAAATCTATTACAGAAAGGTTTTAATATGTTATAAAGAAAGTACGCGTACACGTTGTTACCTGGTCGATGAGAAGCAACAGGATCTTTTCGTAACTTGTTTCTCTTTCTTTTAGCAGCACCAGGCTCTTCGTCTTTAAACATGGGCAATGCATGGGGAGTAAGAATAGGTCTTGTTACTTCAAAGTCATCAATAGCTCGTTTCTTAGGTTCCTTCAAAAGACCCAATTTAGCGCCTCTCACTGAATGGGTGGGACTATAAAACACAGTGACAATACCATCTGCACTCCCTGTAATAATTTGGTTGATACGAGGATGCCATAATACCTTGACAACACTTGATTGTGATACATCTAGATAAAGAAGTTAATAACAAATGCTTCTTTTGCTTTTTCTTTTCTTTACTGATAGATTCTTGAATTTCTAAATTTTCTCTATTCATGACTACTAGTTGTCCAAAGCCTTCACCCTTTGGACAAGAAGTACCTGTCAAAATTAATTTTTCATCAGGGCTGAAAATAACATTGGATTCTGGGTTGACAATATCCAAGCCATATCGTGTGCTCACAGGTTTCTTTGCGTTTCTAATATCCCACACTATATCCAAAACTCTTTAGATAAAGTCCTTTTCTCTTTCTCTCATAAAACTTACATTTAACGGAATCATCGCCTCCTCTTGTGACCATCGTATGATTGTCTTTTGAAAATATCACAGATGATGTCTCTGTCGTTTTCATATGTGCATCAGGAATGGATATAGCAGGTCTCAATTGATTTCCTTTGGTACTCCAAATCTGTATCGTACCATCCTGATAAGCTCCCGTCAAATAATTGCCATCATGGCTATAGGCCAACGCTGTACACGAAGATCTTCCACCTCGTTCGCGCGACTTGTAGACAAATGTCGTTTTTTGTTTTCTCTTTTTCTCTACATCCCATTCGCGAATCGTCCCGTCTTGAGAGCTGGTGGCAAACAGTTGTTTGTTCGATGGATGCCATGTACCACTTGTTAATGCGCCAACATGGCCGTCTGTGTGGCGTAGGTCACGAATATAAGGATCCCCTTTAGCGAACTCACTCACTTCAAAGCCATCACGGTTGAATATTTTGGCGCGTGCACTTCCCGAAATAATCAAGATGGAGTCTCCTGAGAGAGAATATTCGAGTTGGTGAATTTGGTGTTCACCGCATGGCTGAATGGTACGGAAGGGCTTAAAGGAGCGATCCATGCCTGTAAAATCCCAAAGTTTAACGTCATAGTCGTAGCTGCCAGTGACCAGACGCGTGCCAGAGTTATCCAAAGTCAATGCAGACACGGTACGGTAGTGATCGTTGAGTTTGACTTCGTGCGAAGTGGGAAGAACCGAAGAATCGAAACTCTCGTCATTCTCAGAATCAGAAAGATCATCGTCGTCTTCGTCGCCTTTGTTTGATTTCTTTACTTTGGTTTCGCCGTCTGCGGTTTCGACAAGTGCTCTCTTGTGTTTTTCAACAGCATCCTAAATGCATAAAATCAATCAGTTATGTATTGCGATGAATGGGTATGAGCATTCTTAACTTGTCGTTTGGTGGTTTCAAAAACTGAAGACATGTCTTTTTTCTTTTCTTGTTTTCCAAATGAAGTAGGCATAAATGCACGCAAGTCATCCCAGCTGGAATCAGTCTTGTTGTTGGAAGATTGATTTGCAGAGTTGGATTTTTGACCGAATGACTTGGGCAACATTTTCGAAAGCTCGTCGTCCTACAAAAGAAGTTAGGTTGGTGATGAATGCGTTGGATTAAGAACTTACAAAGCCTGCCATGGTGAAGGTTTGAATAGACAAAGAGTTATTTGAGGAGACCCCAACTACTGCTTCCTGTTAGTCTATTCTTAATTTTTTTAGATGACTGCGATTTCACAGTTATTTGTAAAAAAAAAAAAAAAAAAAAAAAACAAAATGAGCCTAATGCTCCTTTGATGTGCGTTCTAATATAACTAAGGTGTCTAATAAACTTTGTTACAGAATACTATGCAATAGAGCGATATTGATTTTTGCTGAAATAACTAATTCCGAAAATCACGCTCGAGTTCTCTCTTATAGAAAGCCAAATAATAACTGTAAGTCAACCCAAAGTAAAGTGATGTGCTATGAATATCCCTCTACAGTTATCTAAATTGACATGATATTTATGCTAGAGTGCTGTCTGTACTATACAAATGAATGTATTCTCTTTAAATATCCTTAAAAAAAGGGTCTGTTGGCTCAAAGGCATGATTGTCGTACAACTCTGATACTAGTGTTTAGAAAAACACAGTTAAGCACATATTACATAAAATAAAAAATGCATAAACATAGCCTTATATATATAACCATGTAAGCAAATTTGGATGTTTAGGAAAAAAAAATACCCTAGTTACTGTACTTGTTTTTTCGAAGAAAAGAAGTTTTCTGGTCGCTAACTCAACTTTCATGATTGCGTTTATAAATCACCTCTTTTTTTTTTTGTAACATCCTTGTTTAACCTCTGCTGCTCTTTTTTTTTTTTTTTTTTTCTTTTTTTTTTCTTTACAACAAAGATGGTAATGTATTATACAGAATCTGAAGTAGCCCAACATAATACTTCCAAGTCTCTTTGGGTGATTTTTAACGACCAAGTCTACGATATGACAGAATTTGTACAGGATCATCCTGGAGGTGACGAGATTTTACTCGAATACGGAGGGCAAGACATCACGGCCATCATGTCAGATGCCACACTTCATGAACACTCTGGGTCTGCTTTTGACATGTTTTCACCCTATCTTATCGGCCACTTATCCAACAAGAACGATACATACCGCTATTTAGAGGGACAGCGTGCTAGTTTGCATCGTCGACGTATGGGATTGTTGGAGAAGGAGGTGGAGTATACGACATACACACAGGAGGATTTCCATCCATCGCTTACAGATACACGTGTAGATGTGAAAGTCAATCAGTTCCTGGATCTCAATCAGCCCCTGGTGCCTCAAATGCTGACAAAGAGATTCACGCGTGCTCATTATTTGGAACAAGTTCATAAGCCAAGGTATCTTAACCGACCAGCTGAGTTCTTTGGTGTGTGGTTTTTAGAGCCATTGTCCAAGACAGTGTGGTGGGTGGTGCCTTTGATTTGGATCCCCTATGTAGTTTACAATATATACCAGTCACTTCTGACGGGACAGAGTCAAATGGCTACCTTAGTGTTCTTTTTGTTAGGTATGCTTATTTGGACTTTCCTTGAATATGGACTCCATCGTTTCTTATTTCATTATGATGATCGAATGCCAGAAAACCAATATATGTTTCTTTTGCATTTTGTCTTGCATGGATTCCACCACTATTTACCGATGGACAGGTATAATAATGGCACCACTTTTTTGTTTGAATTATCATTAATTCGTGTTACATACTAGAATGAGACTCGTTGTACCACCTACATTATTTGTAGTGCTGGCTTATCCATGGATCACATTAGCTCACTTTTTATTTCCTAGTTGGATGGCTTACGGTATAGTAGCAGGTGGTATGTTTGGTTATGTATGTTATGATATGACACATTATTATGTTCATCATTCCAAAGTGATTCCATTCCATTTTGCTGAAATGAAGAAATACCACTTGGCTCATCACTATAAGGACTATGAAGCTGGTTACGGCATTACTTCTAAACTTTGGGATTATGTATTTAAAACTGTATTAACTTATTAAAAACTAATGTTTATTACTTTGTATTTAACGTCTCTTTTTATTATTCTTGTTGTTTCCACCTTTATTGAACTTTCTTTTTTGTCCAGGAACTTGAAGTTCTTCTTCTTTCTCCATATCATCGTCATCATCGTCTTTACGTCCTCCTCGTTTTGACTTTTTGCCGTTTTCTGTTTCTTTTAATTCTATAGTAGCAATACGTTGTGCTTCGTCAACACGTTCTTGCAGCATCATGACTTCATCTTTTTCAACAGGGAAACTATCTAACTTGTGTCCCAGATCCTTTTCAATACGTTGAATTAGCTCAACATCGTACTGTGTCACAAAAGTCAATGATTTACCAGAACGACCTGCTCTGGCAGTACGACCCACACGATGAATATAATCCTTAGAAGATTGAGGTACGTCGTAGTTGATAACCACATCCACAGCCGGAATATCAATACCTCTACTAGCCACATCTGTAGCTACCAAAATATTACGATCTCCAGATTTAAATTTGTTGAGAGCACCTAAACGCTTGGCTTGTGGTAGTTGACCATGAAGAGGGACAGCTGCAAAGCCCAAATTTCTCAACATAATCGCAATCTTTTGTGTATCATGGCAAGTACGTGTAAAGATGATGGTTGAATTACCAGCCAATTCGTTCAAAAGATATACCATGTAGCAATCCTTATGCTTTAAAGGGAAAAAGAGGTAGTATTGTAACAAAGTCTTGACTGTCGAGTATTTTGTAGCGACTTCAACTTTGACAGGTTTGTGTAAACTTGCTCTTTGTAATTTGGCCACCTTGGTTGTCATGGTAGCAGAAAACAAAAAGGTATTGCGTTCGCGAGGAATGACTTTAAGAATCTGATCAATCTTAGGACCAAAGTCCATGTCTAATAAACGATCGGCTTCGTCCATGACTAAATATTTCAAGTTTTTCAAGCTGAATCCTTTGGTATTTTCTAAGTGATCTTGAAGACGACCGGGTGTACATACGATGATATGGGGTCGTTTCGAAAGAGCAATAGCTTGTGACATCATGTCCATACCACCAACAATAACAGCAGATCGAACACCAATGACTGAACCAAGCGATTCAAAAGTTTCTGAAATTTGATAAGCTAATTCTCTAAATAGAGACGAGTTTGTTAGAGTCAAAAAAAAAAAGAGGACTTCTTTCTTTTGGCTTACCTGGTGGGAGCCAAGACACAGGCAAAAAAAGCTTGGGGATTATCCCAAAGCCTTTGAATAATAGGAATAGCAAAGGCAGCGGTTTTACCTGAACCTGTCTGTGCAAGACCAATAATATCTTTACCTTCGATAGCCCAAGGAATAGATTCCTTTTGAATCTCGGTAGGATGTTTGAAATTCATTTTTTCACAAGCTTCACATAATTGAGAGGAAACACCCTATAACAATATTGAGTTAGCCCTATTTCAAAATAAAGAGAAAGTCTAAAGTTACAAGTTCAGCAAAGGTAGTTTCTTCGGGCTTCTTTTTTGAAAGAGCCTCAATATCAACACTAGGTTTTGATTCAGTAGCAGGTGACATTATAATTGAACAAAATAAGAGAGCTGTTTGTGCATTTTTTTTTTTATAAATTTGAGGACCAAAACAAGTTTCTAGAAGAGCGACAAGCCACCGTGACGGTGAAGCTATCTTTCAAAACACTTTCAAGCAAAGCACTTTTTTTCATTTAGTATTTTTAACCAAGATGTCAAAGCCAGTTTCTGCAGACGATTTTGAGGATGATTTTCAAGAAGATCAAGGATTAGTTTTCTCAGATAATGAAGCAGCCTATTCCGACGATAACAATAATGAAGAAGAAAGAGGAGTGAAAAGAAGTGCAGAAACAGAGGAGCCAGAAAAGAAAAAGAAGAAGAAGCAAAAGAAGAAGAAAAATAGAGAGTTGAATCCCTTTGACACTATTAATATATGGCAAGAAAATCCTCGCGTACAAGCAGAGTATATATTGGATAGACAAAAGTTGGCTTTACCTCATTTGACTGCAGTTGAACTTGAAGAGCAAACGATTCCTGAGTCTCAGATTGTAAAGAATGGCAACTTTAAACAAGAACATACTTTAGAAGCGTTACCCAATTACATTAAATATGGTGTTGCTGGTCATAAAAAGCTAGCCAAGAAGCCTACAGTGAAAGCGAGCCCTGTGGCTTTAGTTATTACACATTCTGCCATTCGTGCAGTTGATTTAGTCAGGTAAAATAGATCAAATTCGTGTAGAAATTAAGGAGTGTACTGATACACGGCCTACATAGAGCATTAAAAGAGTTTTCAAGTACAGCCAAGATTGCTAAATTATTTGCAAAGCATTTCAAAATTGAAGAACAAATATACTTTTTAAAGCAAGAACCTATCCATATGGGTGTTGGCACACCTAATCGTTTACAAGCACTCGTAGAACAGGGACATTTAAATTTAGATAATTTGGAATTGGTAGTCATCGACACAGAAAGAAATGCAAAGAGATTTAATATTTTCGACCTACAAGAAGTTAGAACAGATCTCTTTCAATTCCTTGGTAAAAATATATCACCGCTGATGAAAGAGGGTAGTAAATTAAAGATTGGTTTATTCTAATAAAACGTATATTGAAATTAAGAGTCTGTGTAGAAGTACAAAGTCATCTGTTAGTGATTTTCATGTACACCGTAAAATACTAAGGTGCACCGAAAAAGCGGCCAAAAAAAAGTGATGGTCTATATATTGAATAATTCATGTATACCCATAGTCCTTAATAAAAGGAAATCTCTTTCATACGAACATGTATACTAGAACATATTAACATACTCTCAAATGCTGCTTTGAAATGTGTCTTTTTTGAGAGAACAAAAGCTGTAGTGGGGGAACAATAAAATTTGATTCTCTTGCAGCCTTTATATAATGATCATTTTTTTACTAAGATATTTCATTGAATGATACATGCACGCATATAATGTTTTACTTTTTAAACAGTGCTGGTATCTTTATTTACATTTTTACGTAGAATAATAACTTTACAATAATCCCCTTCTTATGCATCAATAAAGTCAATTTCGCTGCTACTATGATCATCATCATTAGAGATGGCATTGGTGTTTTTTTCAGGAATGATTTGTAAGGGCTGATAGTCAACGAGGCATTTAAATTTGAGGAGGTTGAAAAAAAAGAATGATTTAAAGGATTACTATCCTAAATCAACTTTTTAGCTCCTATAAAGGAAGGAGGAAAAGGTTAAGTAGGCGTGTTTATTTAAAAAAAAAAAAAAAGTATTTACTCCTCAAAGGTAAACAAGTTGACATTAGGCTTTAAAACATCCTGAACGCTCTCAAAAAAGAAGTGTCAGGACGATTAAATGTCTTTGGTGGCCTATAGAAACCATCATCACTAAATTTCAAACCCCTCCTTCGCCAGGACATAAGTCATTGCATAAAGCTGGGCGCCAATTTTTGTTTTTTTTTTTTCATTTTTGTTAAAAAATAGGGGGGGCAAGGCCGATGTTACCACCGACACGGGGCATCTCAGTAACTGGATATCTACCAAGCTACTGGAATTGGCTACAGGCCCCAACTCCCCTTTGCCCCCCGTTAAAAAAAAGGCGGAAAGTTGAAACCCAGTAGACTCTCACTTTACACAGCCAATAAATTGGATATGTATCGTGCCAACACAACAAGTGCGCGGAACCTTCCCTCGAAAGAG
>JNEK01003053.1:0-95113 GCA_000697295.1 Mucor indicus B7402
TAATCAGCACATCTATTGGTGCTATAATTAGACAAGATAAGAAGGGTATTTAGCCCTCATAAAAGCCATATGAAAGCTGTTTGATAAGGCTTAGATTACAGTTTATTAAAACTGACTCTTTGAAAACAAAACACTGACATGGTGGAGGAATGTAACATAAAGTGAGGCAACATCAGATTGGTAATGTGAAAGACTAGACTTTTCCGTATATGATTTTACGTGGAGAGTTAAACCCAAAAGCGTAACTTGTATATTATATCAAGTATTCTTTTAGAAATGAACTCAACATGTTAATCGCAGAGCAATTTTAAAGATCTTAAGAAACCTTTGCCCAGCTCAGGGTAGAAGGCAAAACTACCCTATTCAAGAACACTCTTTCGTATCTTCTCTCAGGACGCCTGCAGTGATGATTAAAGCGATAACAGTTAAATTTTTGCGCATAATAAAGTTCATTTTAAATACTGCACTGCAAATATCTGTTAAGCTGTAGCTGTGAATGGCCTATAAAACAATGGTGAAATTTGTGTATCCAAATTTTGCAAGCGGATAGGCTAAAAGGACAGAAAGATTTTTTTTTTCAGAAAAGTGTCTTCTTAAACTTTCTTTCTTTATTTCTTTGTTATTATTATTATGGTTGCTGCTTAAAAGCAGCTCATATAGTGTGATTTGGTGCTAGAAGACATTATAAGAATCTGTTTCCGACATGTTGAACTTGAATGTTACCGAACGATTTATTATATTCACTTTCATCTTGGCAAAAACGATCGTGTTTTTCTTTTTTCTTTGTTAAGAAATCTCAAAGCGCCGGCTTATCGATAGCCTGCGGCCTGCCTTTCCGGTCATATTTTGTAAGCAATTAAGAAAGAAAGAGCTTGTATGTTAAGTTTTGGCTAAAATTTAACTTTTACATTTCGCCCTATAGCTGTCAACAAATGTCTCGTTCTCATTTGTACAAGACTGAATAACTAAAGTTAGCTACTCAGTGGTAGTGAATACACTTAATCAGCCCTTTTTCCTTTTGCAGATCGCAGAGTTTTAGGTGTTTTGGTCGGTCTCACTTGTAAAGAAAAAGAAAAAGCAAGCTATAAAGCTACAATAATAGTTGTAACTAACTCAGCTCGCTTGATTTAGAAAGGAAGGAGTAAACTTCTAACCCTCTCTAGGAGAAGAAGAGACGAACTTTCATATGAAAAAACAGCATAGCAAGAAGAAGCTCGAGAGAAACCAATAGAAGCCACAAAGAACCTCAACAATCTCTAGGGCAAGCAGATTTATAGTTGGAAAGTACCTAGAGAAGACAAGGTATGTAAGCAAGCAAACGGTTTCTGACATATATTTGCTCTTTCTTGACAAAAGACCACCTTTAGAGCTTATGCAACTTGATAAAAAATCTCTATAAATAATGAATCCAGGCACGTCAAGGTGCATTAACCTTGTTTCTTCGACATATGAAAAGCGAAAGAAAAAACAAAAAATGGTTAATTGTCGTGTATCAGCAGTAATAAAGTGTATTTTATAGACGATGTGGATAATGTAAGATGATCAATGAACAATAATAAGATACTATATTGGGATAATATTTGCACAAAGAACAAAGAGCTCCAGAAAAAACTACTGTTGGTTTTATGAGAATTTGCAAACAATAAAAGATTTAGAGTCAACAGTGAATCAGATAGAGTGCAAAAACCAAGCATATATGATTTAGGATAAGGTAGGTATAAGCTGAAAATTCTTTGCTAGTTCAATGGGCATGTTTTATATCAGGGCAAAATAGAAATAATTTGTCATTGTGGATAAATGTACTTGCTTTGTATCAAAATAAAAGAAGTTTTTAGTAAAATAGCCCTGCAGTGAATAGGGATTGTGCTTGTTTGTTATAGTTGTTTGATTTCAGGTATAATATACTTGGCACAACCTAATTAAAGTTACTTTCAAGTGTTTGTTTTGGGCTAATTACAGTGATCCTGCGATACTAAAGAATAATATGCTTTGGACCTGGCCTCGGTGTTTTCCTAGAATGTAAATCATATGACGCTTGTCGGTTGCAGCTTCTCAATCTTAAAGTAGACCATTCATACGTAGAGCGTATACTACAAAAAGCAGAGGAACTAACGATAATGATTATCTAAAACTGTTTTTGCATAATCCTGACTTTTTGTATGTCACAGTTGCATGTGCTCAGTTCAAGCAAATATAAAATGCAATAATATCTGATCATTTTAGCTACAGTCAAGATAGTGTATCCATATACATGGCTGATAATGGAGACTACAAATACATTATAGCTAAAACGTAACTGGACACAGTGTCAAAGTAGTGAAAAAGTTGTACTAGCAGGTATGTATATAAGTAGCTGCTAAAGAAAAGCCTAGTAAACTTACAATACCTTTCTGTTCATTACGATACTCTTTAAAGAACGAGTGTAATGGTTAACTAGAGTCGGCCAGTCATATAAATACGCTCTCAGTTTGACAGAGTCTGTAACATGCACTTTACCTTATAAGACATTAACAAAAGAGTATACAGACGAGAAGCTAGCGAATTCATTTTGAACAGCCCAACATACATCTATATTTAAATCAATCTTTACAAACAACTTACACGCCAGGAATCATCATTCTTTTGTGACTGAACTCATTGTGAGGAGTAACTGACATGTGTGTTACAAGAACCTACCTAAACAATGACGTTCTTCAAGCATCATACAACTCCGGGGCTATGGCCCTTCAGCTAGCTTGACTTTAAACGAAATCAGAGTCAAAGTTTATTTGTTAGAAGATGGATAACAAAGCTGGCAATAGTACTGTTCGCTTTATGCAAAAACAATAAAGAGCCAACAGTCTTACTGAATATAAACTCCGTCTTAATTTCTCGATAAAAATTCTCAGGGGAAAACCTTAAAGTTTTTCTTTTTTCTTTCTGATAAGCATGAACAAGCACGAATAGGGAAAGTCTAAACACTCTACATGAAGACAGCAATCAACGAAATGTGCAAAGGGGGCTGAACGACTTCTTTCTTTCTCTTTCGTTTCAACGAAAGGGCAGATGAGCTTTACAGCTAGTTAGTTTCCGTGCTAAAACAACGAAAAAGAATAAACTCAAGTTTTTATGCTCTAGGTGAAGACTCATGTCGACATTAGGAAGATATAGTGCTGATCTTTTCTCTATTTATAGCTACTTTTGACGAGGTTAATTGTATTTGTAGGTGCTATTGATTGGTGCATTTCGAATGAAGACTGCCGTTATTTTTATTACTGTTGTTGTAGTTACCAAACTTGTTTATGAGGTGCTCAAATCAGTCTTTATGAAGAGCGAAAGCGTGAAGAGGAAGTATCCTAGTAACCGTGGCACAGTGTTTTTGTGAGACTTATCTACGACTGTTTTCTATGTTCTGTTGTTTACGATACATAATATCACAAAGTTGTCCATGTATAAGTAAACTTAACATAGTATTTGTAATTACATCCGTAATAGTCAGCAAAAGACAATTTTCATTGGATCTTTACTAAGAAGGAGTCTCTGGGCCTTAAGGTACGCGGTTATGTTTGAATGCGACATCCATGCGGATATCTGATCAGCCTCCACGAATGTTTTTCTTGTTTCTAGTGTATGAACGTTACCTGTGTTAAAGAGCTTTGAGGCGTGAATCGTGATAACAAGACTGTGATTATAAAAGCCTCGTAACTATCTTTATGAGCGTACTTATAGTGTTGACTAGGAAATACTTCAATTTATAGCAACTCGTATGGATGGACTCATGGTTGTACTAATAGACCAGCTACTAATGAAAACCTCACAGCTATGGTATGTTAGTGAGATTTGTTTACGGACTTCAGTTTCATATAAAGACAGCGAGCGACACTAGACTTGTAACGAAAAACAGACACTGTTTAAGAAGCATAGCTTTGTGCTTATGATACAGTAATCAAGATTGACTTGAAAATCCCTAAAACTCCTTGTTGAGAAAATGTCTAGAGTGTCTGATATATTCTTGACTTTTTTTCACGATCCAGATATTAGCACTCTTGTTTCTAGTGGGATGATAGTTAAGTTACTGATCCAAACAAATATCGTGATATGCTTGTGTTTAAATATGCCACTGACAAATCAATAAAACCTTTGTTGTCTTGTTGACTACCTTATACAGTTCTACAACGTGCACGGGCAATATTTTCGTTGAATGATTTGAATTTGGAGTAAATCCACATATTTTAAATGAGCTTACGACGAAGTTAGAAAAGATACACATTTTCCCTTTTTTAATTTATACAGCACCACAGTAGGATAAAGGTATTCTCAAATGCTACACGTGTTACTAACATTGCTCCGTCGGCGATGGCAAGCCTGAATAAGTTGTAACCAGGTTACTTTTCAATTTCTTTGTGATGGTTGTTATAGTATATCACTTGCATGAGCAAATAGCCCTATATCACCCTTTTACATATAACAAACAAAAGATGCTCGATAAACTACATAACAGCGTTTTATGCAGACTGTATTATACTTTCTTTGACTATAATAGCATTGTTATTGAACATTGGCTTTGGCTCAAACGATATAAATCGTTTATGTTGCCCTTATGGGGGAGGAGACTTCATAGTTAGTAAATGTGAATCACCACACTATTACGTACAAAAGGCTCTTTCTTCTTCCGAAAAGATCTAGATGTCAGGGGAAAATGTCAAACTTGACAAGTGGCTCAATATAGAATACCCTGTATGCTTAAGCTTTGTGATTGATAGAATTGCCTCACCCACTAATCAAGATATTCCTCCC
The DNA here is from genome assembly GCA_000697295.1 of Mucor indicus B7402. Taxonomy (NCBI): domain Eukaryota; kingdom Fungi; phylum Mucoromycota; class Mucoromycetes; order Mucorales; family Mucoraceae; genus Mucor; species Mucor indicus. The sequence continues at coordinate 4,777 of JNEK01003053.1, forward strand.
TGAATGGTGCCATCTTTTCGAAGACCCTTGTTTGCTTCTGCTCGTAACACTAAATCTTGAATACGAGCTCTCTTATACTTTGCCGAGCATGTACATAGACGCTAACTATGAATAGTAATCATTGTCATTCACGGATGGTTTTAAGGCAACACGATACAAGTGGTAAGATTTCTCACTGCTCATTACAGTTGTTCGAGGGATTTATTTTCTCTGTAATATAATATATGTATAGGGTAAAGGGAATATTACAACTTTAAAGAAAGCTCGTTATCAATTTCCGCCAACCGAGATCGAAGTCCATCTACTTCTTGTAACTTAGTCTTCAAGCTAGACAACTCCTTTTCCACAGATTGTATTTGTTCACGAGTGCCGATAGTTTCCCATTCCCATTCACCATTGTTTCCTGTTAAGCGTAACAAAAATCGGTGGTATTTAAACAAAGCGGGACGATGTGAAATAGTCAACAAAGCTACATAAAGAAAAAACAAGACGTATCTATATTAATACAATGTCCTTTTTTGTTTTTCCTCATATTAAACTTACTGATGCCCATGTCTTTAGCATAGGAATACATTAGACCTTCCACATCAGTAGAAACAGCACTTGTACACTCGTCAAGCACAGCAAACTTGGGATGATGATAGAACAGTCTAGCCATACCAATCTATTATAGAATTCGATTAGTTTCGGCTCTCAAAGTCCCCACCCATTGAACTTACTCTCTGTTTTTCACCTCCAGAAAAGACATCTTTCCATTCTTTTTTTGTATCCCAACCACCTTCTCTGCCTGGAATGTATGCTAAATGAACAACTTCCAAAATCTTCATGAGTTCTTCTTCAGTACGACCTGCTTTGATCATATCTTCTTTTGTATGAGGGTAAATCACTCTATATATTGTTGGTTAGTTCTTTTTTCAAGGAATATCTCAATACTTTACTGGTCTCTTAATGTTCCAAGACTTAAATAAGGACGTTGGGGTATATAAAAGATATCGCGATCATGAGGTTTTGTCAAAGTTCCCTCTGTATAATAATGTGATGAGTTATGAAGTGTTTTAGTAGTTAAGTGATTTGATATTACCAAATACAGGCCATAAGGAAGCAATAACACGAGCGACAGCTGTCTTACCTACACCATTGGGACCTGTTAATAGCAAGTGCTCACCAGGACGAATTTGCACGGTTAAGTTATTGACAAGAACTTCACCTACGCGATCTTTTCCAGGAGCAGGAGTAACTATAGGCACATTATCGAAGGAGATACCAAGATCTTCATCATAGACTACTTTACCATGGACGTGTGTTAATGTGTAGGCGACTTCTTTTTCGGGGCCATCAAATTGATTTTTGTGAAGAGCGTGTAATACAGACAAGAGATTATAGACACGTGACGTATAACCAGCTAATTCAGCCAATTCTTTATATGAATACATCATTCGACCACCAGCATCTGCCAACGACATCATCAGTCGTTTATTGGTGATGAAACCCTTTGTTCTAGCTCCTACTTTTTCGTTTTCTGATAATTCGGCAGTTACTATTTGTGGTGATGATGATGAAGATGTTTCGGCACCGACTAAATGCGGGGTAAAGACCGGTATAGCACACATGATCAAGCCAAAAGCACTCCATGCATATTTGATCAAAAAGTCCTCAAACATATTGTAACTGATTCTTATTTTATAGATAGAGTTAATGTGTTTGATGAGTTTCATATAGGCTTTGTTTAAAATGGAATGCTCAAGTTCAGCACCGTTATAAAAAGCAATCTCTTCTGCATTGGTAATTAAACGTGTATGAGCAGCACGGAAGTCGCCCTATTGACAATTGAATTATTTTAGAACAGTGAATATGAAGATATGGGAAGTTATTTACTTCTAGTTTTGCTTCAATGGCTGCGAGTTTACCAAAAGATGGTGTTACCGCACGCAATAAACGAGCAGTGACCATATAATTGATAGACAAGCCAACCATGCCTACAAAGCCTATGGATTTTGTGAGTTGATAATTGAAAATAATCGTATCTAGTATCGGCTTTGCAAGATTCGAGTAAAGAGAAGCCAAATTATCACAGAATTTAGCAACGTCTGTTGTGATAAATCTACATAAAAACTAAGTAAGACTGAAATAGGGCCGGTGTGGTATTTTTAAACTTTACTGATCTGCTCCTTGAATTCTATTATCTAAATTGATAGCCTTGTAGAATGTCTTTTCTTTATCCAAATACAACTCATGAATGTAAGAAGTTAAACGGGTTCTGAATCCAATTGATAATTTTGATTGAAGATAACGAATCTATAAGCGTTAGATGAGTGAGTTACGGTTAAGTTAAAGGAGTTGGAAAGGTGTGACTTGTGTTTTACCATACTATTTGTATAAGTTGCAGGAATAGCAATTGCAAACCAATACCCTAAACCAATTAAAAAACGTCTACCATGACCGTTGACCTACCATTAAAAAAGTTGGGATTAGGTAGTATATAAAAAGAAAAAAATGCTTACAAGATCTTTCACAATTCTACCGTCTAATCTCGCAACAACAACACTAAGGTAAGTTCTAAGCACAAGAAAGATAGAATGCAATACTAATAAAAAGGCTTCTTTTGTATGCCAATTTGGAAACAAGATGGACGCAATGGCAGTAAGTTGCCTTCTGAATTCTTTATTGACTCCTACTTTTTGAGCGCTATCAATAACTGGAAAAGATATATAGTCTTCGTCTTTCTTTCTGCTTGTTGTTGGCTCTTTTGACATTGTTTTGATGTGTTGTTTTGTTTGATATAAGCCAATTAAAATGACTGTAAATAAACTTGTACCAACCAACTTGTTCTGTTTAAACCAGGATATTGAATCTATTGGTTTTGAGAATGTCGGCATCTTTGCTTTTGCTTTCAAAATGAAAAGGGAAAAAAAAAAAAGGCAGAAAGTGCTAGCCGTTATTTAAATATGAAAATGTAATTTCACATGATAGTTTCTCTTACATGTGATTGTTGCACTCAACAAAAGGGCATATTTTTTTTTTTCTCATATTCTTCACGCATAAATTATTTTAAAGCAATACTACAGGTACCATAGCTTTTTCTTCTTCTTCATAGCTATCAGTCGCTCATTATCCGTTTTACGGCTATACGCTAAACCCTGCTTATTAATGGACGCGTATTAAAATGAACATCTTTTTTTTTTTTTTTTTTTTTTGCCCCTGAAAGCTGGTAAATCATTTTACAGCATTTCGTATGATGAACCAATGAAATTGCGTCATTAAATGCAAATTTAAAGCACCAAGAAGTCTGTACCAAGGCTTCTTTCTTTCTTTCACTTATGGGCTCCTTGTTTAATCAGTTATCTGAATTATTAGGCGACTCAGTTGCGCCTGATCACTTGAAACTTGTGTTCTCTATACTTTTCACGTATCCGTGCGCGCTTTTACTTAAACGCCAAAAATCGGCCAATGTCAAGCACTTGATATCTATTATATACACTACATTTGTTATGCTCCGTGTGTTGAAACTTTATGATGGATTTATTCATATTTCGTCAATATGCTTTATAACATTTACTCTAACAAAATATTTTCGTCAATATAAGGCTACTGCATGGATCAACTTCTTTTGTGTGATGGCTAGTATGGCTATATGGTATGTAAAACTAAATATGAACCATTTTATATACATCTCAACGATAATTGCTAGTCATATTGGGAGACAATTGAAGGGGATAGAGGGTGATACACAGCTTGATTATTCAGGTGCTTTAATGATTGCCACCATTAAACTGTCCTCTTTTGGTTACAATGTGCTGGACGGGCATCACCCTATAACTAATAGCAAGCTAGAGCGAGAACATATTGAGAAGATGAAGGTGGTTCACTACCCTACGCTATTACAATATTTTGGTTGGTGCTTCTTTTTTGGCGGTTTTTTAGCAGGCCCCACCTGTGAATACATGGATTATATACGTTTTATAGAACCCCCTCCCACTTCAACCCCTAAGGAAGATCAAACTCGTTACATGGAAACGACACCTGCTATAAAGAAATTCTGCAAGAGTTTTGGGTTCATGCTAGCTCTTGTGTATTTAGCCCCTACTTTTAATTATGCTCAGGCACTTTCACCTCTTTGGAAACAAAAACCGTTTTATGAAAAGTAAGCAACTTTAATGTGACATAGGCCTGTTTTTTCATACCTATATTAGGATGATGTTTATACAATTGTCTGCTGTATTAACAAGATGTAAATATTATTTTATTTGGACGTTGTCTGAAGGTGCTTGCAACTTGGCTGGCTTTGGCTTTGATGGATATGACAAAGATGGCAAGGCGAGATGGAGTAGGCTGACAAATAGCCATTTTCTAAAGTGTGAATTTGCACAATCCTTAAAGCAACTTACTGAAAACTGGAACATGGGAGCGAATCACTGGCTTCGCCATTATGTGTATCTGCGGTATTATCCATTAGGCTCCACATTAGCAACATTGATAACTTATATTATATCCTCCATGTGGCATGGTTTTCACCCAGGATTTTACAGTAAGGAGCTAGCAAGGGGGGGGGGAAGGAGTAAAGGATTGTAAGGAGACAAGTTTAATTCATTGTTATATGTATAGTCTTCTTTATGACAGGATCTCTATTGCAATTGGTATCAAGACAGGTGCGTAGAGTAGTTCGACCTTTCTTTTTGAACAAGTTCAAGCCAGTCTATGATGTTGCTACTTGGATCTTTTCTATGGGGTTGTTGAATATGCTTGTCCCTTGTTTTGATTTGCTGCATGTACCACTTATTTTAGAGGTATGGCGCGGGATTTACTATTGTCATTTTATGATCATCTTTATTGGCACTATGCTTTTCTATTGTGCTCGACCTCTACTTGTAGCTGGACAACAACAAAAGGCCATTGTTAAAGAGAAAACCATAGATGATATTGTGGAAAGTTTAGAAGTTATGAAAAACAAATAAACTCCTCAATCCCTAATTATAATTTCTTGGGTAACCTTTTTGGTGAGAGTTGTTGCTGTTCTTGCTGAGAAGGAGGTTTCGGCTGACTTTTAATCATGATGAGGGATAAAAAGGTGAATATTACTGTTAATAGTAGGATCATGATAAGCAGTGGTATTTTAATAGCGTATTTCCAGTCAGGAAAATAATTATGGGAAAAGTGTCCTTCATCGACAAAAGGCTATGTTATAAGTAAAAGTTAATATTTTTGGAGAGAAAGAGTGATGTACTTGTAAACTTGCCATTATTAAAGTCCATGTTGAATAGTACAAAAAAAGGACGACTGTTGAAACAAACGCAACTGCCCCAACTGTATTATCTTTAGCCTTTTAAGTAACTCTTTTTAGTCTTTCCTCATGTAAACACAAATTCTTTTTTACCATTTGTCGTTTTAACAATATAAAAAAGCAAAAGGGGAAAATGTGTGTCGCGTATTCATTTGGTACTTTTTTTTTTGAAGCCACGACCTCGATATTATTGAATCTTGCCTCGACATATTTATTTCATCGTTGTTTCTTTCAATTGTAATGACTAGAGCTACAGAGGCATTTACTGTCGGTGCTATACTAATTGTATCTTATATTATTCTCTATTTGGGCTTTGTCCCTTTGCCTGAAACTGTTCAAGATAAAATTGTCCCAGTTGTAAAGAACTTATAAATATGGAGACGTGTATTCTTTCTCTCAACTCATCACTTTATATTTTTCATAGATTCCTTGGTGGGCCTTAATTACATTTGGTTGTTATTGTCTAAGTACTATTGGTTCAGCCATCTATACTTTCCGCGATTGTCCTGAAGCTTATAATGAGTTAATGACTGTAAAAATAGCATATACACTTTTTTGTAGACTCTCTAATTTTCATACTTGTTATCATATAGGAAATCACACAAGCAAAGACAGAATTACGAGCAAAAGGGATGCAAATAAATTAAGCATAATAAAGAGGTGACAGAGAATATTTTTGACAGAATTGAATTTAATTGTGATAAAAGGTGTTGATTTGTTTAAGCTTATTGACCTGGAGGTGTAGAGGGTGCATGAGAAACATCAGCTTGAGTATCAATTAGACTAGTGGCTTGGACACCGAGTAAGTTGTCAAATTTGATAGCCTTGAAAAGCATTTGTATCGTGGAACCAATTTCAATTTCTGTACCTTCTGTACCTTTTGATGTAATAGACATAATATCGTCATCGTCCTTTGTCTGTTCAGCTGGTTTAGATCTCTCTTGTTGAACTTCAGCAGCTAAATTTTCAAATTCTTGCTGTATGAATTGTTAATAATGACTAATAGGTTTTACTTTCATTCTTTTCATCAATTTATCTAGCTCCAGCTCTGACACCCACATTTTTTTCAGTTTCTGAAAATATACATCTTGGAAGGGTTCGTCTAGCTTGGATTCCTACTTTAAGCTGTGGTATATGCTTCTTGCCAGCATGAGCTCTTCTCAGTTCATTCTTCAGTTTGTACGTTAGTGTCTTCTGCAAATTGTCCATCAACTACTTTTCAGTTAATTTATCCATTTTTTTTCTTTTTCTTTGTGAAGTGGATGATTCTGCCTCTCGAGACTCTTCACGAGGGCGCTTAAATTGCTGGGGCCTCCATTGTGGAGGTTTGTTTATATTGCTTTGACCAGGAGTATAGACAATTCTTTTTTTTTTTTCACGCATGTATAACAAAAGAAAAATTGAAAGAGATGTACAACTGTTGTCATTCAAATGAAAGCTGGATAATAACCGGAAAACATTTAATAAAGACGATACAAAGTTGAAAGTGTTAATAGCTATACATCTTAAGTGATCACAATGGATGCCCAGAGAGTTAAAAGTTGTATCTTGATTGATAATACTATAATATTACGCATCCATAGAGAGTCATTGAATATCATACTGCTTAGCAACATTATTCATCGTTGTTTGAAAAGGAATATTTGTTTCAAGTAACACTATAATGCTAAAGCCAATAAATCTTTGATCTGCTGTCAAAAGTATCATGACGTACCATATGCTTTTATCCTGAAAGTTTAGGTGGGGCAAGCACCCTCTAATCCTACCCTGTTCTACCCCAAGTAATTATTAACTACAAACACAGTTCAATTCCAGTTCGTGTAAAAAGGTTTCATACAAGTTTTATTTAGTCTTTAGCTCTTTACTTTATACGTTAGTATAACTCTCTAATAAACTTTACAACCCTAAAGGGATTCTAACTTACACTTTTGTTTCCCTTTACACATGTTGTTTATCATCTATTACAACAGCAATAAAGAAAAGATATATTTAGTCCAGTAAGCTTGGTAAATATGATAAATTATGTAGAAGTTGACTACTGACAACTTAGGTACATGAAATTTCTCGCAGATTTCACCAACATTGTATTGTGAAAAATCATAGTATAGTTAGCCCAATAGAGCAAATGTGAAAGAGGTTTACTCTTTCACATCATAGATAAATTGAGGAGGTAGATTTCTGGCGATGAAAATCACCTATAGCCAACAATGAAATTAATAGTAGTACTGATACTTACTAACACTTGTTGGAACTTTCTTTCTTTTAACCGTGATACAACGACATAGAGCTTTGGACCGCGTATAAAGTATGTTGAAAAGGAGTAGCTAACTACAATTTGAAACAGAAAATAGAGAGAAAAAACCGGAAGATGATTGCAATATTAAACGCACAAACTAACCAAAATATACGAGTTCTTATGGAGTATATTTGCATTTTATGAAATTTAGCAAATGCTATAATAAGAGAACAGGTACCTATAATGTGTCGAGCATAAGCACTTGTCATCCATTCATTTGATATTACGGCCCTGTTTTGATAATTGGTGGAATATATATATAGATGGGCTGCTGACAGTGCTCATCTTATCATCTTTACTTACTCTTTGGAATGGATTAAAGAGAATGTCCTTCTTTATTGCTTTCAAATGCATTATTGTAGATGATGCACCACTTCTGGGCCGGAAGACACTTACTAGTAACTAATTGAAGGTCATTTGAAATCATCATGCACACTCATTTATTAGCGGCTGTAATTTATCCTTCCCCGGTTGTTTCTTGTACGGTTGTTCGGAATCAACACTGTGCCGGAAAGGAGTAAAAACGGATAAAGTTGTGAGCAAGATCTAGTACATTTCTGTAGTGCTTGTTGAATAGCCGTTTTGTGGCTCCAAGAATCGCGTATTAAAACACATGAAAAGCTATAACTTTCTTTGTATGGGACACCACAGCTTACGACACATGATCAATTCAGAGAGTGTTCTATATATATATAAATAAATCGATCACTCGAACCACTTTTTTTTTTTTTCTTTTCTTTTGCAAGCACATTTTTTTTTTTTTTTGTTGTAAAATGGCGTCTATACAAGACTTTCTTCAAAAAATGCAATTAGATAAGTTGGTGGATATTTATAGTCACCATATTATCCCCAGAATGACTAGAAACAACACAAAAGTAATCGGTATTGGTCTAGCTGTCACGTTATCTTTTTACTTTGTACTTGATACCATGTTCGGAGCTCCCAAGAAATTGCGCCACATACCTTACCAAAGTAATTTCAGCTTTATTAAATCACTAATACTAGGCCGTGGTGGATTTATACAACAGACAGAAAGCTTTCGACTTCCACTTATTGATTCTCCGGAAAACAAGGGCATCTATATGGTATCAATTTCTAACAAGCACCGTATTTATTTTTTTCTTCTAAATTGCTCTATTTCTTAGATACCTTCGGCAGGAAAGTGGATTGTTCACGTTGCTAATCCTGCAGATGCTAAATACGTCTTGATGAAGCATGGTAGTTATAGTTTATGCATACACATATAGATGAATGTTTAATAGCATTGGTTCTCTTCATTCATAGACAAGTTTCCAAAGATGACACTAGTAGGCACTAACAAATCTACATTCTTGGGAAAATACATCGGTTTAAACATAGTTACAGTTAACGGTGAACATTGGAAGTCCCAACGAAAAGCTGCCAACCCTGCTTTTCATCGGTCTGTTCCTATCAAGCTTTTTGGTCGACTAACTGTGGATATGTTCAATGCGATTGAAAAATCAAATAGCTCTATGGTAGATATCTCAGATCTCATGAGTAGATGGACTTTGGATGCAATTGGAAATGCAGGTTTCGGTAAATAAAATTCTATTATACGCAAACAGCAGCTTGTAATAAATGCGCTACTTTATAGGATTTGATTTCAAAGCAGTCACCGAAAAAGATAATGAGTGGATCAATGTTTACGATGTTATACAGAAAGCATTACAAAATCCGATTTACTTTTTGATCCCTATACTAGATACAAAACTTCTATGGTTGTCACCAAAGAGACAAGCGGATCATAGAGTATTGGAAAAGTTCAATTCTATGCTCCATCGAATTGTGCTTAAAAAAAGGGAAGCCATTACAAAAGGCACGAACCAAAATGATGCATTGGAAGAGAACGAAAAGGATCTACTTACTTTAATGATCGAGGCAGAGGCTAAAGGGGAAGGCATTATGTCAAACGAAGAATTGAGGGTAGCACATTATAGCTTCTTTTTTTTTATGTCACGTGTAGCATTAACTTGATATTTACAGGATAATGTAGCTGTGTTTTTTTTAGCGGGACATGATACTACAGCATCTACTTTATCCGCCATTTTTTACTATCTTGCCTTATACCCAGTAAGTAGATATACATATATATCCTATTGCGAGACTACCTGTATTGATCGTTATTCGTTATTATTTATAGGAAGTTCAACAAAAAGCTAGGGAGGAGGCAATTTCCATTCTGGGAGACGAACCTAAAGATTTTGTCCCTAATATTCAACAAACTAAACAGATGACGTATATCAATCAAGTAATAAAAGAGGCACTTCGTATGAACTGCCCTGTTCCTCACGTGTTTCCCCGTGTTTCCACAGAAGACACTGTTTTGTCCGGATTTCTTATTCCAAAAGGGTCGTTTGTCCAAGTCGATCTCTATAATATCCACCGCAGTCAAAAAGTATGGACTAATCCAAACAAATTTGATCCAGACCGGTTTGCAGAGAACGGTGAAGCAAGCTATCAAGCTGAAGCTCTAAGTTGGGTTCCATTTGGTGGTGGACCCCGACAATGCATTGGTATGAACTTTAGCTTAACTGAACAACGCGTTTTATTATCAATGATGCGTAAGTCGCAAATAGGCTTGATTATGTTCAACTCATTTAATTTTTTCTATTAATTCTATAGTGAGAAAGTATAAGATGTCACTGCCTGAAAATTCACCTCATAAAAATAAATTGATAGTAGAGGGACTGACAGCCTTAGTACCCAAGGACTTGCAAATTCACCTTGAAAAAAGATACTAGCTTTACCTATGTTTAAATGAATAAATCTATTCTATGTTATATCCGGTAAATTGATTTAACGCGAAATAGTCGCATAAATTTGTAGCTTGGAGTCGTTGTAAATATCTACTCATTTAGCTAGTAACTGTTAAAATAAGTTCAAATAGAGTGCATGGGCGATGTATCAACAAAAAAGAATACACAGTTGAATCATTATTGTATAGTAAAACTGATGCATATTCTTCTAACTAGCTTTTTTTTTTTTTTTGGCCTGCATTACCAGCCAGTGTGGACTTGCAGGAGTGTTTTTAATCGGCATAATTATTCAACCGAAAAAAAAAGGCAGAGAATGTTAGCCTTGCAAAAACTATACTTATTATTACGGCTTCCATCACTTTTACTTGTATATTAACTAAAAAGCTTAGCTTTATCGCTACAGCACTTTGTATTATAAATTGTAAATTAGTCATTAGTAAGCTTGCCCATTTATGTAAACAGTCTTTATCTTTTAAAAACTAGCGAAATCTTTTATTAATTTAGAAGTCTATATGCTTAATATAAGATATTTATAACATAGGAAAGCTTGATGCATGTTGTGAAAGTAAATCGAGACACGCAAGAGAGCTGTTGAGTTATGTGATCTCTTTTTTTGTTGACACTGTCTTGTGTCACACAGTACCTGAGCTAAAGTATTATAAATTCAAACAGTCGTTCATTCTCATATTAGCTTTTTCTTTATCTCTTTTCAGAAGCTATATGTATCTTGAGATGTCTATTATTGCCCAACGGTCATTTTTGGGAACACCGCTATCTCAAGTGCTACAGTTTTATCACCAATATATCTTCCCAAGACTTACTAGGGACAAAAAAATTAGTACTATTAGTATAACAATTGCTTTGATATCTTACGTACTTGTAGACAAACTGTTTGGCGCGCCTAAAAAACTCCGTCATATTCCTTATCAAAGCTACTACAGCTTTTTCAAATCAATCTTTAACGGAGAAGACATTATACAGCAGACTGAAAACTTCAGGCTTCCACTTATTAACTCGCCCACAAACAATGGCATCTACATGGTACATAATGACAGCCAGTCACTATAGATTTACAAACACTACTGCTAAAAAGAAATTGATTGTTTCTATATATAGGTGCCTGGAAGAGGTGGTTGGGTAATTCATATTGCTAACCCAATAGACGCTAAATACGTCTTGATGAAGCATGGTAGATATATATATATATATACATCTATTATACTTGTTGGATACTGAAACTAACCCATTTGACAGATAAATTTCCAAAAATTACGTTGACAGGTGATTTAAAAGAAAGTTTCCTTGGTAAATATGTGGGGGACAACGTGGCTACTACTAATGGTGCTCATTGGAGATCTCAACGGATGGTTGCCAACCCAGCGTTTCGTGTATCTATGCCAGTTAAACTTTTTGGACAGTTGACATCAGACTTATTCAAAGTAATTGACAACTCAGACAATTTAACCGTAGATTTCTCAGACCTTATGGGAAGGTGGACTTTAGACGCTATAGGGAAAGCGGGCTTTGGTAAAGAATTGTTATACATACGTATAAACATCCTCTGACTTACAATTACATACTCACATAATGACAGGGTTTGATTTTAAAGCAATTTCTGAAGAAAATAACCAATGGGTAAAAACATACGATACGATTAACAAAGGTTTGCAAGACCCATTTTACTATTTACTGCCTATATTGGACACAAGGTTTCTCTGGCTATCTTCAAAGCGACAAGCAGTCCATAAAGAGTTGGATCGGTTTAATGATATGCTTGAACACATTATCCATAGCAAAAGAGAGGCAATTGAAAAAGGAAAAAACCAGAACGAGTCTCTTGAAGAAAATGAAAAAGATTTACTCACTTTAATGATTGAAGCAGAAGCCAAAGGTGAAGGTATTATGTCTAACAAAGAGTTAAGGGTAGCGTATAAGTTATATTTTGATCTATATGCTTGAATCGTTCCCAAGTTAATTTTGAGTATTATATTTAGGACAATCTCGCCATGTTTTTTTTGGCTGGACATGACACTACATCGTATGCCTTATCTTTTGCCATTTACTATCTGGCCATACATCCTGTAGGTATTTTTGTTTTGTGGCCCTTTCCCTTAGTAACCTTTTATTTGAAATAAAACCAAGGATATCCAACAAAAGGCGAGGGAAGAATCACTCACTATCTTGGGTGATCAGCAAGTGGATGTTATACCTACAATTGGGGATACAAAAAGAATGGCGTATATTAATCAAATCATAAAAGAGGTAAAAAGCAATATGACACCATCGGTAAATAGAATTACAGTAATACAATTCTATATTAGACGCTACGTATCAATGGCCCAGTTCCTCAAGTTATTCCCCGTATTGCAGCTGAAGACACAGTTTTATCAGGAATGCTCATTCCTAAAGGCTCATGTTTAACAGTTGATCTCTACAATATTCATCACAGTGATAAAGTCTGGAAAAACGTGTATCAGTTTGACCCTGAGCGGTTTGTGAAAAATGGTGAATCAGATACTTTAGGCGAAGGCATGACGTGGGTTCCTTTTGGCAGTGGTCCACGTCAATGTATCGGTATGAACTTCAGTCTAGCTGAGCAACGTGTCTTGTTGTCTATGATGTGTAAAATCCTAAATATAGATATATATATATATATATATATACCACCAACTAACACTAATTTACAATAGTAAGAAAGTACTCTTGGGAACTTCCAGATGACTCTATTCATAAGGACAAGTTGTTTATTAAAGGCATGACAACTGTCGGTCCAAAAAACTTGGAGATCAAATTCAAAAGACTATATTGAAATAATAGCAATCTAGTAATTACTTATGTATTTGCCGCAATTAACTGTGCTTCCTATAAATTACAATTGTGCTAGGTGTGATTTATAATACTTTTTTTCACTCCATTGAGAAATTGTTAATATTAGGCTGTTGAGGCTTTAGTTATTACAAATACTTATTGTTTAGATACTAAAAACTGTTTCACATATACAAGTTTTAATGAGGCAGCAGTTATGTAAGCCTCACTTTATACATGTACGCCTCACAGATACTGATCTACTTTTATTGATTTTCCAAATATGTCGCTAGATTTTTAGTTTTTCCGCTTTACGTTAAACCTTCTTACAAACTTTTATTTAATTATAAAATGCGCCCTATTATTTGATTTAAAAGAGAACAAAGCCCTTGATTCTATGAGTTTAGCTTCGTGGTGAGATATTAGAGACGCCAACTGCTAAACTTTAGCAGTATATATGGTTCTGCTAAATCAAGGGATATACAATCAAAGGGGAAATAACTGCAATATCTTCTACTCATCTGAGCTAGTTAGATCAAACATGACTGTAATAAATGCCTTAATTACTTAGCTTTCGGTAAAAACCTAACACCGATGTATTGGTAAATTAGAATATGTCATAAAATCTTAACAAAAGTATAAAAGTAGCTGAAGTATTACTTTATCTTTTCATTTTATTTTCTTTTTCTTTTGCACATAACACTATAAAATCATATGTCTTTGATCTCTCAATATCCCTACTTAGAGAAGCGCCTCAGTCACATAGTGGATATCTATAGCCAATATATTGTACCAAGGCTTACCAAAAAAAATAAGGCAATTGCCATTAGCACAGCTGTTGCTTTGTCTCTATATATCATTGTCGATAAATACATAAGGCCACCTCGTAAATTGCGTCACATCCCTTACCAAAGCTACTATGAGTTTTTGAAAACCATATTATATAAGGAAACCTATGACACTAGGGCAAAAAATTTCTACCTTCCTACTATCAACTCACCAAGTAGCAATGGAATCTACATGGTACGTTTTACATTAACTATATAATCAAGATAGTCTAACGCTTATGATTCAAAATACAGACCGCCGATAGATTTGGCTGGGTCATCCACGTTGCTAATCCTCATGATGCTAAAACTATCTTGATGAAATATGGTACGTAAACATATGCATTCAACCATTGATGATATTGACAACGATGTATATATATATATATATATATACAACTATAGAGCGGTTCCCAAAATCTGACCAAATGCACGGCGTTGAAACTACTTTGTTTGCAAGATATGCTCCCCAAAACCTTGTTTTTATCAACGGTGCTCGATGGAAATCTCAAAGAATGCTTGCCAATCCTGCCTTCCGTAGATCAATGCCCGTCAAGCTCTTTGGTAACTTGACCTTAGAATTATTCAAGTCAATGGACACGATGGATGGTAATATTGAAATTACTGATCTCATGGAAAGGTTCACTTTAGATGCCATTGGAAACGCTGGCTTTGGTAACGAAAAAAAGTTGGTATACTTACGTTATTTCCTGACAAAACCCCTTTACCTCTATAGGCTTTAATTTTAAGGCCATTTCTGAAAAGGACAATGATTGGATCAATACATACAACACCGTCAACAAAGGTTTGACTGATCCTCTCTACTTTTTTATGCCTGTATTTGATACTACTCTTCGTTGGTTGTTCCCTAAACGTCAGGCTGTTTATAGAGAGTTGGATCGTTTCCACAAAATGCTGGACAATGTCATTGCTCAGAAGAGACAAGAGATTGCGAATGGAACGGACCAAAAAGACTCATATGATGAAAATGAAAAGGATTTACTTTCGTTATTGATTCAAGCCGAAGCAAAAGGGGAAGGTGTCATGTCTGATCAAGAACTGAAGGTAAGTAATATCTTACTGTATGTATATCTCGGTGTTCTAAATAAAGCCATAATGCATTTAGAGCAACTTGGCCGTCTTCTTCTTAGCTGGGCATGATACTACTGCCAATACTCTTGGTTTCGCATTTTACCATTTAGCAAAGAACCCTGTAAAGATTATATATGTATGCATGATCGCTCAGGCACATTTAATATAACTGTATATAACTAGGACATCCAACAAAGAGCCAGAGAGGAAGTTCTTTCGATTTTGGGCGACGAGCCCGAAGACAGGATTCCCTCTGTTGACCAAACTAAAGAAATGACCTACCTTAACCAAGTTATTAAAGAGGTATTACTATATCAAAAACTATTTTAGAGTGCATGATATAACAAGCATTATACAGACATTACGTATTAACGGTCCTGCTGCTCAAGTTTTCCCCCGTATTGCTGAAGAGGACACTGTGTTATCTGGTACATTTATACCCAAGGGAACCCGTGTTGTTGTTGATATTTATAACATTCAACACAGTGACAAGAACTGGAAAGATAGTTTCGTATTTAATCCCGATCGCTTTGGGGACCATGGTGAATATTCTCAGCATCATGAAAGTTTAAGTTGGGTTCCTTTTGGTAGTGGCCCCCGCCAATGTATTGCCATGAACTTTAGCTTAGCTGAACAACGTGTGCTTCTGTCTATGTTCTGTAGGTATAAATAACCAGGCTATATAAAAGTGGACTAAACTCTTTTTTTTTTTTTTTTTTTTGTTAATACAGTGAAAAAGTATACCTGGTCTTTACCTGAAAACTCCCCTCATAAAGACCGTGTAATTCTTAAGGGCATAACTGTTATTGCACCTGATCATTTGGAGCTTTCTTTCAAGAAGCGCTATTAGAGCGCCATTTCGTTTATTTATTTAAACAATAAACATTTGTATATATTTTCCTTCTAACTTAGAATTACTAAAAGGGTATTAAAGATTGAAGAAAATCTTCATTTTTAATATTGGAGTACAAAAATGAACACTGTTGGTCGTCTTTGACTAGACTTTCAGGCAATAGGAATGTAGCTTTAAGGACTTGATTTTGGGCGATTGATTCACCGGGAAATGGGAAATCTCTATTGGTCTGTAAAAATAAACAGATCACTTGAGTCGTAACTGCATGAAAATGTAGTATGACGAATGATACTCCTGATTTGTACACGTCGCATTATCAACGCTTGAATGTGTGGCCATATTTTATAAAGCAGCTTTCGCATTGCGTAGAATACTTCAGAGTAATCAGATTGATTGCGTATATCTGTAAAGGCTCCTTTTTAGTCTAGGATGTTCTATATTAAGAACCGATTTATTGAACCCCTTTAAACGTGTCCATTAAGCATATGTAGCCATCTGCCTGAAAATTAAATATTGCTTTTTCTAAATTACCTTTTTAATTTCATCCAAGTGAGGCGAGCAAACTTCGGAAAATTACCTTTGATTCGCCCAATGTAGCATCTGAATTTGAAGTGTAAAAAAAAAAACGCTACCTCGCAGTTTTGGTTCTGCCGGGGCTACCAAATGGTGAGACGCGAAATTAGACTATTATATGTCATTCAAGGATTGATCTCAGCGCTATGTTGCACCAACGAAACCTATTTCTTGGGTTGATAAAATGAAAAGCAGCATACAATGCCACATGAAAGGCCAAGCATTTATTGTGTTCTTTTCATGCATCAATAATTTAACTTTTTTTTTTGTTTTTTTTTGTTTGAAAACTAGGCTTTTGAAACAGGCGTCATTGGACTTATCGTTTCTTGATAGATAGAACAAATACTAGCTGTCTGAACAATTGACGTTACTCCAAAACGGCTAGTATTGTACATATCAGGAATATTCCTCCGTGACTATATCATTCTTTTATAGAAAAAAAAGACGCAACGGGAAAACTTTGACCGGTAATTGATTGGTAGGGAGCTGTTGACCGGACTAGCCTAGCTATGATTGGCCACAGCATCAACAATATGAAAATCTATAAAAGAAAACACATTCTGCTATTTTTTTTTTTTCTTCACTTTTTTTAAGTAGAATCAAACCTTTTATTACACGATGCCATTGATTGCGACACATCTTTCTTTCTTGGAAACCCCTCTAAGTCAAGCATTGGATGCCTATAATACACATGTTGTACCAAGACTTACCAAAAAGAACAAGGTGATAGCTATTAGTACTGCTGTTGCTTTGTCTGCATACATTCTCGTGGACAAATACTTCAAGCCTCCCCGAAAGCTACGTCATATCCCTTATATCAACTTTTATCAATTTTTGAAGGGTGTCTACAATAGATATTCTTATGTCACTAAAGCTACAAAATTGTATCTTCCCATTGTCAATTCGCCAGAAAACAATGGTATATATATGGTAAATAATTGTTTTTAGTTCCTTATATATATAAATGACTCATGTGATAATAGACACTTGAACGACTTGGCTGGGTTGTTCATGTAGCAAATCCACAAGACGCCAAACTTGTTTTAATGAAATATGGTAGGTTTGTTTGTTTAAGTGTTAATGATATGCTATTCATCAAGTAATATATGACTAGACAAATTTCCTAAGGCAGATCTTAAGCTTGGTGTCGAAACTACCTTAAACGCCAAATTTGCACCCGACAATATTGCCGTAATAAATGGTGCTCACTGGAAGTCTCAAAGAATGCTTGCCAACCCTGCTTTCCGCAGATCGATGCCTGTCAAACTTTTTGGTAGCTTGAGTATGGACTTGTTCAAGTTAATTGATGACGCTGGGGAAACAGTTGAAATAACAGACCTTATGGAAAGATTTACTTTAGACGCTATTGGGAATGCTGGCTTTGGTAAAATAAGAATTACTTGATGCAAAACTTTGAAGTGTCACTGACGCTTGTATCCATAGGTTTTGATTTTAAGGCAATTCGTGAAAAAGACAATGATTGGGTAAACACATACAATACAGTAAACAAGGGTATGAGCGACCCATTCTTCTTCTTGTTGCCTATTTTTGATACTACTCTTCGTTGGTTGTTCCCTAAGCGTCAGGCCGTTCATAGAGAGTTGGATCGCTTTTTGAAGATGATGGATCAAATTATTGTTCAAAAAAGAGAAGCTATTGCCGCTGGAAGAAATCAGAATGAATCTCTTGAAGAAAATGAGAAAGACTTGCTTACTTTAATGATTGAAGCTGAAGCAAAAGGCGAAGGTGTCATGTCTAATCAAGATTTAAAGGTAAAAAGAGATGCATACAAGTGGGTTTTAATGTTAATAGTATGTATATTTAGAGTAACTTGAATGTATTTTTCTTGGCTGGTCATGACACTACAGCAAATACTCTCTCTGCTGCCTTTTATTACTTGGCAAAGAACCCCGTAAATATCCTTTATTACCTATGTATATGTACTTAACTTGAATTGACCGATCACTTTTCCTTTTGTAGGACGTTCAACAAAAAGCCAGAGAAGAAGTATTTGCTATTTTGGGTGATACATTGGAAGATGTAATTCCTTCAGTTGAACAAACCAAAGAAATGACTTATATTAACCAAATCATTAAAGAGGTATTTATATACAGAACAAGTCTATATTAACTTATCTATATTAAAACGATGTACTATATTAGACATTGCGTATCAATGGGCCTGCTCCTACAGTAGTTCCCCGTACTGCTACTGAAGACCTTAATTTATCTGGAACGTTTATTCCTAAAGGATCTCTTATCGTTGTAGATCTCTACAACCTCCATCACAGCAACAAGATCTGGAATGATGGTTTTGAATTCAACCCTGATCGTTTTAGCGAGCACGGAGAATCATCTACTCAAGGTGAAGGCTTTAGCTGGGTTCCTTTTGGTAGTGGACCTCGTCAATGTATTGGTATGAACTTTAGCTTGGCTGAACAACGTGTTATTTTGTCTATGTTTTGTAAGTACCTGCAGACACTATGTAAGAGTAAGAAACTAAAAAAATAAGGGGATTTTTTCTTAAATAGTGCGAAAGTACACATGGAGTTTACCAGAAGATTCTATTCATAAGGACAGCCTTTCAATGAAAGGTATCACTGTCATTGGCCCTCAAAAAATCAATCTCTCCTTCAAGAAACGATACTAGTTAATAATAACATTCATTTTATTTTGTTTATATAAATACAACTTGATTTTTACATACATTTTATCATTACTCATCAACGTGTATCCTCTGTGTATTCAAATGACGTATAAAGCAAGACGGTGCCTTGTATATTTCGTCTACCAAAAAATAAAGGGGAGAAAGATTTAATTAAAATCTGCTTTTGAAGAAGAAGCCGTTAAAAATATAAACTTTTGCGGCATGATCTAATTGGTTACACAGGAACCGTTTATATATAAGGTTGTATACATCCCCTACGTATATTTGTTTTTCTTTTTTCTTCTCTTTTTTCTCTTATTTAAGTCATAACAATGAATCCTATTACTGCAGCAATAAGCAAAACAAGTGGGCTGCCAGAGCCTACGCTCAGACTTTTACTCACATTGATATTAGCGTACCCTATCTCGTTCGTTTACAATAAGACGTTTTTAAATCGAAAATCCAAAGATTTCAACGCAGAACAGCGTAAAAACTACATTCTTGCTACTGGTCTTGGACTTAATTTCTTTTTTAACGGATTCGACATTTACCATTCATTAATCACAATTGGTGTTAGTTATGGTCTATGTTACGTATTAGGAAAACAGCAGGGAAACCGTAAGTTAGCAGCTGGAAGTGTCTGGATATTTAACGCACTGTATTTGCTGATCGGTTATTACAAAACGGAGACGGATGATTATGATATCACATGGACAATGACACAGTGTATCTTGTGTTTACGCTTAATGGGATTTGGATTTGATTATTATGACGGAGCTTCTGCGGCAAAAAAGGCTGAAGAAAAGGAGGTAACAAAAACAGCCATCGCTGAGAAAACACAACAGACAGAAAAACCAAAAGCCTTCCCAGCACTACCTCTATCTTTTATGGCAGATACACCTTTAATTGAGTTACCATCTTTGACTGAAGTTTTGTCGTACGCTATGTTTCCTTCTGCATTCCTTGTGGGTCCTCAATTCTCTTTTTCCTTATTCAAAAAATGGATTAATGACACTAAACAAGAGTTAACCAATGAGCAAATGAAAGAACGCGAACAATCCCAAAATATCTATGTATGGCGATGCATTCTTTTGTCTGCTACTTACCTTGTTTTACAACAAACAATTGGTGCGACTTATTCCACTTCATACTTGTTGACTGAAGAATACAGTTCACTCAATATTTTCAAGCGCCTTTTAATTCTATTCACTGCTGGAAAGTTTGGATATAACAAGTATATTGGTATATGGTTGTTAACAGAAGGTAAAGTATTACCCAAGGAAGTGGATACCTGTGTGTATGTGTGTTCGCAAACACGAGGCTGACCTGATTTTAGGTGCTACTGCATCATTTGGTATCTCATATGAAGGCATCGATTCAGAAGGTCGTGCACTTTATGGAGGATTGGCCAATGCCCTACCTTCCCAGTACGAAACGGCTACATCTACCGATCAAGTAATCGGCGCTTTCAATATCAACACCAATCTCTGGTCCAAATACTACGTCTTCAAGCGATTAAAATTCCTTGGTAACAAGCAACTCTCCCAGTTTGGTACGCTCTTGTTTTTAGCTATTTGGCATGGCTTCCACGCCATGTATTTTGTTACTTTCTTACTTGAATTCCTTTACACACAATGTGAACTGATCTTCCGTAAGCGCATTGTCTCGTTTGTACAACCTTATACAAAACAAAATCAAGTGTATTATTATCTATGGAAGGCTGTTGCTTGGTGTACTTGTCAAATGTGTGTAACCTATGCCATGGTTGGTTTCGAGCTTCTGAGTGTCAATAAGGCAATAGAAGCTTATAAAAACGTTTACTTTGTGGGTCATCTTATTGTTCCTGTGATTTTTGCTGCGGATAAACTCGCACCAAAACCGATGTCTTTAAAGAAGAAAGCTCAATAATAGTAGTCAAGTAGATAGACAGCGTAAAATATAGTTGATATAAAACCGTAATATAGGTTCACTTTTCAGAGAAGATATAAATACATATAGTTATAACATGTTACTATTGCTGTTTTTTTCTATCATCAAGTTGCAAATACTTATATACTTTTGAGAAGAAAGAAACTGGAGATCCATTTCAAGTCAAACAGGGGAGAAGTGTACTATTGTGAAAAGAAAAATATGCATTGTCTAGCTAAAAGTGATAATCCGGGATAAATGAATCAGCCGTTTGTAAGCTCTTCTGAATGTTCGTTGATTATTTGACTCTTTGAAACATACAATGCTATATACTCTAGTAGAAGAAGAAAAAGGTCTAAACCCACAGTTTCCATGATCTTTTATATTCAACTTGATATATAAAATGATGCAAAGGGAGTTTCTGACATCAAAGATAGGCTATTAACGTGTTTATGGGTTGTAGTGTAAAAGAAAAACTCATATTATATGCAATAAGGTAGTGACTTAATGCATATAATAAAATAACCAGGAAATTGTAAGCTATATATACTATGTCTTAATTCAGAATATACACTATATGTTGTGAGACAATGTGTTTATGCAAGTTTTCAATCCGAGAACACTTATCTCATGCATTTGTTTTAATAGCAAACTGTTGGTTTTTTAATAATAATAAAGTAATAGTAAAAAATTAAATAGAAGAGATAGCTGGATAGTTACTATTATACGAAAACTCATTCTTCATCTTCCATAGGAAGGTCTTCACCTTCCTCAGCAAATTCTTCATCGTACTCTTCCTCGATTGTGGCTTCTTGATATTGTTGGTATTCTGAAACCAGATCGTTCATATTGGACTCGGCTTCCGTAAACTCCATTTCATCCATACCCTCACCTGTATACCAATGCAAGAAAGCTTTTCTTCTAAACATGGCTGTGAATTGGTCATTGACACGCTTGAATAAATCTTGAATAGCCGTACTGTTACCGATAAAGGTACCAGACATTTTGAGGCCCACAGGAGGAATGTCACAAAGCGATGTCTTGACACTGTTTGGAATCCATTCGACGAAATAGGTCGAGTTCTTTTGTTGAACAGCCAGCATTTGGTTTTCAACTTCCTTAGTAGAGAGACGACCACGGAAAATGGTGGCAGCGGTCAAGTAACGACCGTGACGAGGGTCAGATGCAGCCATCATATTACGAGCGTCAAACATTTGAGCAGTGAGTTCAGGGACACTCAAGTTGCGGTATTGTTGAGAGCCAAATGCTGTGAGGGGAGCAACACCTACCATAAAGAAGTGAAGGCGAGGGAAGGGTACCATGTTCACACATAATTTACGCAAGTCACTGTTGAGTTGACCAGGAAAACGTAAACTAGTGGAGACGCCGGACATGACAGCAGAAACCAATTGGTTCAACTCACCGTAGTTGGGATTAGATAGTTTGAGCGTTCTGAAGCAAATATCGTAAAGGGCTTCGTTGTCAATACAGAAAGTAGCATCGCAGTTTTCAACCAGTTGGTGAACAGATAATACGGCATTGTAAGGTTCAACAACGGTATCTGAAACTTTAGGGGAAGGAACAACAGAGTAGGTAGACAAGATACGATCAGGATATTCTTCGCGAATCTTGGACAATAAAAGAGAACCTAAACCAGAACCAGTACCGCCACCCAAAGAATGACATAATTGAAATCCTTGTAAGCAATCTGTGTTTTCTGCTTCTTTACGAATGACGTCCATGATGGATTCAACGAGTTCGGCGCCTTCAGTGTAATAACCTTTTGCCCAGGAGTTACCTGCACCAGATTGGGCATTGATGAAATTATCAGGACGGAAGATCTTACCATAAGGACTACCACGAATGGCATCCATAGTGGCTGGTTCTAGATCTACTAATACAGCTCTATATATCAAATATGAGTTAAGGGGGGCGGAACAAGGTGTACAAGGAGAAGGTATAAAGCTACCTTGGTACATATTTTCCTCTTGAGCCTTCATTATAAAAGACATTGATACGTTCAAGTTGAAGATCATTGTCACCACAATAGTTACCGTTAGAATCAATACCGTGTTCTTGTGAAATAGTCTCCCAGAACTTTTGACCAATCTAAATTTAAAAGTAAATAAACATGTACATCCCCTCTTTCCCCTCTCCCCCTTTTTGTATAGTGAGGAATTATTCGGAGAAATAAACAACAAAGAGAAGTTATGCTTTTACTTGATTACCACATTGGCCTATCATAATGATTGTCAGTATACACGTACACAATACATAGTAATAGCTTACCTGCTTGAACGTGAATAATTTCTCTCATGATTTTATTTGTTTACTAATCTAATATGTCGTGTTACTAAAAGGTAAACAAAAGCTTCTTTTATCTCTTACCTAATGAAAAGATTTGAAAAAGTGAAAGAAAAGAAAAGAAATGGTTGGTGTTGTTGTAACTCAAAAAAAAAAAAAAAAAAAAGAACGTAGGAGTTAAAGTACTCACTTTATTCTTATTGGCTGGAAGTTGTAAATGCATAACAAACAGTGGCATCTAGAAAAAGAATGATCTCAGATTTTAAATCAATCAATCAATAGAACTAGGGGTAAATATAAAGAAAGTTTATTTTTTTTTTAAGCAATAGCAGAGAGAACAATCTGTGAAATAGTTGCATCTTCGCTTCTCACCGCCATTTCAAAAGCCACACCCGAAGAAGCATTGAAAGTCATACGACATCTTGCCAACACCTTTTCACCAGTCAAAAAGGTACCAGCCAATAATAACGTGTGGACGTTAGGATTGCGGGGAAGAGAGGTGTCATCCAAGGGTTGCATGCCAATCAAATCAATAATAGCAGTGCAAGCAGCTTGGAGACTGGGTGCCTTTTCTTTGTCTAAAGCAAGTGTTTCAATAGCTTCACCTTCTTCAAAGCTGGCAAATTCTTCTTCAAATGCAGATACATAAGTAGGGCGAATATAATCACTTGTCAACACATCAATTTCCTCCACTTGGTATTCATCCTCATATCCCTCTTCATCAGGTTCACCTGTAGTAGGATCACAGTCCTTAATAACAAACTTCAATGTATTTGTAAATGAAGCAATAGGGAAATCATCCACATCTTGTCTTTCATAAGCAACATAGATTTGACCTGGAACATTATATTCTAACTTGGGACAAGGGATTTCTAATACACGGTCTAATCCAGCTTCTTCATCATCAATTTGCATAATCATCTCTACATCTTCCAATAATTGATCATTCAACGTATTCAAACAGTTGAATTGGAATACAATATGTTTGGCAAAAGTATGTTTAATGCATTGTACGTTGTATTCTGTTTCGCTTTCAGTGATTTCAATCTTGGCGGAACTCTTGAAAAGTGCACCATATGCAGCAATTTCAGGGATTGCAGACAAAGCTTCGGCATAAGCAGCTTGTTGATCCATAGCACTGGTCTTTGCATCAGCCTTAGGTGTTGTAGGTGTTTTGGATGGTGCAGGTGATGCAGCAGAGATAGTGGTTAAATCGGAAGGTCTACTGCGACGACGTTCATCTTCTTCTTGAGCTTTACTGATCACAGGTACAGCTGTCAAATTGAACTCTTTCTTTTCACCTCCCAAGTTAACATAATCTACCAACTCGCGTTCCAAGATAGAAAGAGCATAAGTAGCGTCGTTGGGTGAGTAGAACTTGGCTAATGTCTCATTCTTCATCATTTGTAAAGCAAGAGTAGCACGATCGCGAACTTCATCATCAACATCATCCTGACAGCGAGTTAATAAGACTTGAACACTACGCTTGACTTCAGGATCAGTACAGTGAACACCGAATTTAGTGAGAGCACTGACTGCTGCACCACGAATAATAGAGTTTTCGAGGATGACACGGTTGTAAATGTAGCGAATGTATTTGGTAGGCGTGGGGGCTTTGGGTCCTTCAATGCCGAGCATATGAAGTACGCGGACAGAAAGTTTGGTGAATTCACAATCTTCAATAAATTCACACAAATAAGACAATGCTATTTTCACAGCCAAGTATAATCAGTATCTCTTTTTCGTTTTTTTTTTTTTTTTACCTGCATCCTTGGATTCGGGAATATGACGGATCATGTCAAAAATGGCTTCAACAACTGCTTTTTTGAACTCATATCCTCCTTCGTCACGTAATACACCGCTCAAGAAAGTAAGCATAACGTTGTGTTTATTGGGGAACTTCATGCAAAGAGAGCGAATAGCTTCAACAACAATCACCTTGAATTCGTCTGAAATTTCACCCATAAAACTAGAAATTTGCTTCATTAAACGATCGACAGAAGCTTCATTCCCTGTTTTGAGTAAAGTGGTGATAGCAAAAGTAGCAATGCTACGGTTCGAGTCTGATACTAAGTTTTCGATATCCAAATTGCATGGTGCGACTGCAGATGGTTTAGATAATGCAAGTCCATTCAAAATACGAATAGCGGCGAATCGTAAAGTGGGTTTAGGTGATGACAAGAAGAGTTGCAATACTAAAAATAATTAGTCAATGAACCTCTTACATACCTTTCTTTTTTTCTGCTTACCTGAAATAGCAGGATATAATTCTTTGGAAGAAGCGTCTTGCATTTCACAAAT
Organism: Mucor indicus B7402; assembly: GCA_000697295.1. Taxonomy (NCBI): domain Eukaryota; kingdom Fungi; phylum Mucoromycota; class Mucoromycetes; order Mucorales; family Mucoraceae; genus Mucor; species Mucor indicus. The sequence continues at coordinate 30,437 of JNEK01003053.1, forward strand.
AGCACGAGCAGCTTCCAAATTCACCATATCGCTCTTATGTCTCAAATATCCTTCCAAAAGTTCATAAATACGCTTAGAAGATCTACATGGTTTCATTGTTAGGCGCATTGAAGAAAACAACCACTTGATTATATTACCCAGGCTCATCTTCCATTACTTTACAAGCATATCTGATTAAAATACAGATAGCAGATGAGTTTTTCAAATTAACACTATTTCCACCACGTCCAGAGCCAGAGAAAGTTTGTACTAATTTAGCAATGGCCATTCTATCTTGTTGACGAATCAAGTATAAAAGACCAATAGCATGATATTGAGCAATATTACTTGTTGACACGACAGCTTGATTCTGATTGGCAGAACTTCCAAAGCTGGAGATGTAACTAGAAGCTACAGAGGCAAAGCCAGATGATTGTTTAGCATAAGCAGCTTCTTGAACTTCTGTGGCCCAACGACGGACAATGTCTTTGGAGGCACCAAATAAATGATAAGAAGAAACAAGTGCTGCAGCTGAAACAGATGGGTTTTTATCAACAATCGATGCTTTAATGATACGTTCGATACCTTGAATCATAGAAGGCTATATATTAGCTTATATTTAGTCGAGTACTCAATTTCAATTTTTCTGTTTTTCTTTTACATCTGTAATAAGAGCTAAGGCACGAATAGCATTAGCGCGGTAAATTGTTTCTTGTTTTGATTGAATGTCCTTAATTAAAGATTGAGTGACCATGATGACATCTTGAGCAATGCCTGATAATTCTTTAATAACTAAATACATCATTTGTCTAAGAGAAGTCTGTTACATAGAAATGTCAGCTGCAAAGGAAAATATGAAAGAAAGTTAAAATAATAACTTACATCTTTGGACTGAAAAAGTTTAATAACGTTAAAGAAAAGGTCGGTAGCTTCTTGGGTGTTAAAGGGCTCGCCAGTGGAAAGTAAATAAACAATTTTGGTGAGCAATAATCGACATTTACGAACATTGATGGGTGAATCGTTGAATGCACGAGCTTCTTGAAGAACTGTTGTCTTGTTTATGTGTGAAAAGATGTTTACTTCGCCTAACAGAAAAAAAAAAAAAAAAAAAAAAAAAAGGGTTAAAAAAAAAAAAAAAAAAAAAAAAAAAAGATGAGTTAATAGATAAAGCAAAACTGACATTAGGGCGCTTTACCAGAATCTTCATCTCTTTTAACGTAACTCATCTTTTGGGTTTATTCAAGTTCGAGATGTATAAAAATAAAAACAGACGTGTTCAAAAAAAAAAAAAAAAAAAGTTAATACCGCTTTAAGAACACATTATTAGAATTCAGTTTTTTCGAACACGTCAGACCCAGGACAAGTGGAATGAACATTTTGATTGGCTACTTTATTGCTCTTTAAGCTTGTTTCATAAGCAGCCTGTGGTTAATGCAATATTAACCACTAACAGTAGCAGGCTAACTGACAGCAGGAAATAATGTACAAAAAAATCCAGGGGAAAGTTGCTATCATGCGATAATCTTTCTCTATGTAATTACTATGGTAACCTGTTAATAGTTGTACCTGAAAGATAACAGTAATGTTCTGGGCTGTCCTGAGCAATAAAGAGTTAACATCATTTCGATAAACTGCCGTGATTATTTCCGAGTAGACGTAGGGTGTTTGAAAAGTAAGTGTTTATTAACACTAGGCATACTCTACATAGCAGGACTGTTAATTAATCCATGTTATCTTTAGCCAGCATAAGTTGAAATGGAAGCGCAGTACGTCTTTGAGAGAGCGAAAAAAAAAAAAAAAAAAAAAAAAAAAACTTGGCATACGACTGATCTGGTAAATTATTCTAAATACAGACGTCATCATTATACTGCTACCAGAGACGATTACAAGTTGTATTGACATATACTTGTCAGGGATTCTGGTATATTGAGAAGCGATGCATATATAGTTGCAGTCTTATCAGAACTTGATAATTAATATTGAGAAAGATACACGCCATCGCTAGTATTTCCTTTTTAGCCTCGACTTATTTATTGATTTCCTAGAGTTTCCCAGATGTAACAGGAAAAAAAAAATAGATAAAATCAGAGCTACAGTCTGATCCCATATCACAGTTCTCTTTAGAGGTATCGTTCTTTATTCTCACATGTTCTCGTTTAATAGGATTCTTGAATGTGTGGTTTTCATACTTGATTTGCATTGGCTTGTTTTTTTTTTTTTTTTTGAATACGCTGGGATTAGAATTTAATTAAAGTCGCCGCGTGTGTAATGTAACCTCCTTTAAACACAAAGGCACTTTTTTGTGCAATCTGATTTTTTCACAAGTTGCCAATCAAATACGTAAAAACTAGCACTTTTATAACAAATTTGCATTAAAGAACATCTATCTATTTTTCTTCTCTTTCTCTTTTTTTTTTTTTTTTTTTTTTTTTTTTTTTTTTTTTTTTTTTTTTTTTAATTATCAGCTATGGATAACGAAAAGCTCGAGTTTGAAGAGATTGAAGATGAAAAGACAGTCAAACAGCATAATGTTACTATAAGTGACGACGATAATAGTGCAAGTCAGAAAGTGACTAAATCAGATGCTGAAAAGAAGTTTGTTCGTAAACTGAACAACAATATTCTACCTTTGATATTTTTCATCATTCTTTGCCAGGTATATAATGATTTCTGATCCCTCGCTACTATGTATATACACATAACACAAATATGATTATAGTTCTGTGATAAATCTGTACTGAGTGTTGCCGCTGTTTTAGGTATCAGACAAGATACCAATATTACTCTTTCACAGTATAACTGGGTCGGATCTATTTTTTACTTGGGTTATTTAATCTGCCAGGTAATATCACACTCATATGAATACATTGCCAAAGCTTACTGTGTTCAATTGATAATAGATTGCAAATGCTTATTTGATTCAAAAATTTAGAATTAGTCGCTATTTAGGTACCGCGCTTATTCTATGGGGTATCACAGTTGGAGCAACAGCAGCATGCAATAATTACAGCCAACTTTTAGCTTGTCGTTTTTTATTAGGCTTGTTTGAAGGTGTCACTTATCCATGTGTCTACATTACACTGAATACTCTTTATCGTCGTTCTGAACAAAGTTTAGTGTGGGGCTTTATCGGTATTGGCACTGGTGGTGGTACCGTAATTGGAGTACTTATAGCCTATGGATTTTCACACATGGATGGCTTAAATGGTTGGAGAGCTTGGAGATGGTATTGTTATCTTTTTGCAATTCAAATCAATACTAACATACTATGTAAGGGGCTACATTATTTGTGGTATTCTCACTGTCATTGTAGGCATTTGTACTTTATTATTCATGGTGGATGATCCTCACCATAAACTATTGAAATTGACAGAAGAAGAAAGACTGATTGTTGAAGAAAGAACAAGAGACAATTGTGTTGTTCGAATAGAAGAGATTAAAATCTCTCAGATAATTGAAGCATTAAAAGAACCTCGGCTTTATCTTACGTTTGTCTTTTCTGTTCTGAATTGTCTTCAAAATGGTGGTATTGTCACTTATGCTACAATTCTAGTTGAAAATCTAGGTTTTACTGTAAAGTACTATTTCTTACTTTTTACTCTAATCTCATCATAATATAGTCCTTAATGTCTATTATTCTTCAAATCCCTAATGGTGCTGCTGCTGCTATTTTCTCTATTGGTGCTGTTGCTGTAGCACATCGTATTCATAAGGTCACGCTTGTCGGTCTCTGCACAACTGTAATTGCTGCCCTTGGTTTTATTCTTATGATTGTGACTCCTGGTAAAGCCAAACTTTTAGGCTTCTATCTTACCTGGGCAATGGTTGGCTCAGGCTCGATTCAACAAACACTCGTTACTACAAACGTATCTGGTTATACGAAAAAAGTGTTTTATAATAATATCATGATGGTAGGAAACACCATTGGCAACTTTGGCGGGCCACTAGTCATGGTGGAATCAGATGCACCTCAATACGTGCGTGCCATGATAGGCTTTATAATCACTAATTTAGGCAGTTTCTTTATTTTTGCACTCTATTTTTACTTTATGAACAAGGAGAATAAGCGCCGTAAAGCTAACCTTGGTAACAACCCTCCAACCGACGTTCATTTGGATTTGACAGATGTACAAGACAAGAACTTTATATACAGATTATAAGCTTATTATTTATTTCTTACCCCTTTTACTTCTTGTCAACAATATATATATAATGCACCTAATATGTAATAAAATATACACACACTAGTTTATGTATACATACTTTTTTAAGCTACACGACTCAAGTCACTTGTTATGCTTCCTTCCTTGCAAATGACATGTGAATTATGTGATAGTGTCACGGTATATAATTATATAATAGAACACTGACACTAAAGCTTCCAAAGCAAAATATTACGGTGTAACTTTTTTTTTTCTCATGGTAATTTTCTACAGAAAAAGGGAGAAACCCTTACCCATATACAACAATTACATTATATATATATACATATATATTTATTTAATTCCGTTTGCAATACTACTATTCAGTAGCTCAACTTCTATATAGCCATAATTTAAGACAACTCGAACACTTGCATCGTTGGTGAGAACTATACTTCTACTTTTAATTAATAAGTCAAAGGTGGTAGTACGTTATATTTCTTTGTAAAATCCCATAAATCACGTTATACAGCTTGTCAACGCAAGTATAGATGGAAAATATAGTTACATGCCAAATACCTATCTTTCGGCCTTAAATTTAGTTCATAATTGGTGGTGTTACTACTTACTACATAAAATGTAAGGACTCAATACAATTGTAGGAAGCTGAACAAGAGGAACATTATTTTGCTGGCAATAGAAGGATGAATGCGTGAATGCAGCTGTAGAGAGAGCCAGTCATATATGATCGTCAAATGATATCATAAGGAGCACTAAATAAGGAGATGTAAATTTGGAAAGAAAGCTGCCAGCTGGACAATTGGTAGCAAATCTCCTTTTTTTTTCTTCTTATTTTACAGGAGGAATCACTTTTATTCGCATGCGTATCTGAGGGTTAGCTATAGTACATCCCGCTCTAAAACAGCTGATAACACACGTAGTAAAATTCAAATAATATAAGCTTCTAAATACATGTTATAGATATATATTTTTTCAAGCATACTTCACCAAATTTCTCTGCTTTGCTGAAAACAAGGTTTGTAACCTCCTTAATTGCATTGTTCAACTGCTACTGCAAATATATACTACAATATGTCTCTCCTTCTTCTTTTATTTTTTTACTTTTAAACAGCATTATATACGCACTAAAATGATCAAAGACTCAATTGAGCTAGTAAGGCTTATCCACAATTAAACATTTGTATATATGTATATATATATATCAAAACAGAGAGAAAACTAACGTATTATAAAATAACTACAGATGAATAAGAAACAAAAGCTTGTCACAAATGAGCGAAATATTATACCTCTAAAAGCCCGTATGACGTCCAACATACCTCAGTTAAGAAAAGGCCTAGTAGTAAAGCCATCCAATAATAGCAAGTCATTATCCAGTACCATAGTAAAGAAAAAACCGACAGACAGTACACCTAAAAAAACTATCATCCAGTCGTCTAAAGAATACCCTCAAATTTTGGAAGAGCTGCTGTGGAAGACCCCCATAGTCAAATGTCAAAAAAATACTGCAGATATGCCTAATGCTATGACGACCATTGACTATGCTGATATGATAAATGAACTGAATTCAATCTGCTATATATCTCTGGATCCAGCGCTGAAAAATTCAAAGAATGCATATTTAAAGGATGAATATCAAATGAGAGAGATAAAGCAGGTAAACAGTTTTTCAATCTTTCAATATAAACATATGGATATTAATGAAAGCGCGTTTACAGAAAATACATGATATCAATAACAAAATACAAGGACTATATGAAAAGAATCAATCACAACTGGACATTCAAAGAGCCATGTTAAGCTATTTGAAGATTCATAAGAGTGGGGACATTGAGGACACGGTTGTTGAGCTGTACAAGACCAACGAGATAATCATGTTGATCATGAATGAAATCGTTGTACTTAACCAACAAGCCAAACAACTGGAATCTCAATATACAGATCAGTTAGTAAATCATTTAACGCACGCAATAAATGAAGAAAAACAAAAAATAAAAGGACAGGAACTATTTATTCAAGACACACTTTACAAAATCAAACAATTAATAACATCTTACCCTGAACAACGCGACGGCACCATTTCAAAAGATTCAAACCATACTAGCACAAGTAGTAGTAGTAGTAGTAGTAGTAGTAGTAGTAGTAATAATAGCAGCATTAGTTGCTTATCTTTTTCCACAAAGAGTACGCTTAGTACTAGTATAGGATCAACATTTGGGACAAGGAGATCGGAGCCATACGAGAAAGAATTGATCGAACTTGTAGACAAATTACGAAAGCAGATACAAGAGAAAGGTATTTTATTGATAGAACACAAGAAGAACGCCGACCTTGCCATAAATCTTGATTTAAAAAAGATTCAAAAAGACAAAGACGAGCTCAATCGATTAAGGTGCGAAGTGGCTGATATGAAGAAGATTATATTCATTGATATATGCAAAGAAGAACAAGTCAAGGAAATAAAAGAGATAAAGCCTAGTATTTACAGCTACATACAACAACTTCAAGAAGCATACATTACCCGCGAATCAGCCTATATTTTACAATCTGCGAGTCTTGAAACACAAATTCAAAAAGTATGCAAAGAACACGATTACTTGACGCAAAACCTCATCGATTTCAAACTAGAAAGACAAAAATATCAGCAAGAGATTAAGAGACTCAAGTTGGAAAAGTATCAGTATTTGATAGAGCTCAATGATTACAAAGTGGTTCGGTTAAGTGAGAGTAAGCTACGAAAGGAATTCCGTGAATTAATGAAGAACGTGAAAGAAAACCATAAGAGGGAAATGCTGATTGAATTAAGAAAACAAACAGACTTGGAGCAAACAATAAAGAATATAAAAGAAGATATTGAAATAAAGAAATGGGACAAAGTTGACAAATCTGTGCAAACAAACTATCCTATTATTTAACTACACATAAAATAAACAACTCTATGTATGTATATACTGTACTGCACTTGTTTAAAAGCAAAGCCACATTTCAAGAAAAAAAGATTTACAACCCTACTATTAGTGTAATGGTAGTAATTTAAATAAAAATATCACTCTAAATTGTGCCTTAAATTATACCACCAGTGTTTGTTTGTTTGTTAAGATTTATTTACACTAAATTGAGTTTATAATTTTTTTATCTCTTTGTACTACAACCACGAAAATGTTTAATTCTTCTAATACATACGATCTTTTTTTTTCTTCTTCCAAAAACTACTTGCCTTTACTTGCCAAACTTTCCTTAAAGTGTCGCAGCTCATTTAAGCAGGATATTTTAAATGTAATCTGTTGTACGTTCGTACACTACAAACAATTATCATAAATGAATAATGAAAGAAGGGTAGTACAAATAGTAAGTTTTAAAAGATAAGAAAGGTCTGATAGCTGGAACAGAATCTATTGGGGATAAAGGAATCTCAAAAAGATCAGTTGATAAAATCTTATTGGTTAAAATCATCTAAACGAAAATGTATATAAAAATACAGTTATCTCTCAAAATCTTTTTCCTTTTTTCAAAGAAAAAATAAAATGCAAACGAAAACTCGTAAAAGATCATTGACTCGTTGTGTAGAATGCCAAAGCTCTTTCAGGCCACATTTATGGGGACGTGAAAGTGGTAAAGGACCTGTTTGTGACCACTGTTCGAGTGGTGTTGATTTGAGTTCTGATCAAGGATATAATCATACCATCTTCATTAAGCAACACCAAGAAAAAGAGCTAGGCTTTAATATTGACAATCAGGAAAACATTGCTTGTGCAAACTGTCAAGCTACAAGTACTCCCTTATGGAGAAGGGATGCCAGTGGAAAGACTATCTGTAATGCTTGTGGTTTATATTATAAATTACATCATGTGCATAGACCAGCTACTATGATGAAAGCAGTTATTAAACGAAGAAAACGCAGTTCTAAAAATAACAAAAAACAGCATTCCGCTAAATCTGCTACTACTACTACTACTACTACTGATACTAGACAAGCAAGCTTCGACGATAATGCAAGTACTTTCTCTACATCATCATCAAATACAAGCGATTATAATACAAGTCCTTCGCCACAATCATCACCTAAATTCCAAGACCTATTCATTTTACCACCTATTCATGTCTATCAACCTTGCAGTCATAAAGAATCTCTTGACTCTTTACACTCACAGCGACACGAATTACAAATGGAAGTGACACGTCTATCACAATTATTATCGAATACAGTGAACAGGCTATCTGAAATTGATTCCAACATCACCTTACAACAAAATTCTTGCCACTGTGACCACGAACAGCAAACAGTGGCAAAATCATTACTATCTTTATCCTCTATGACTCGTCTTCCTCCTATTTCATTGGTGGATAAAATTTAATCTTGCTACAAAGTACAATATACCACGTTACACAAACAAGCATCACCATAATATATATATTTAGATAAATCTTATCTTTTTCATGACTAACTATAGTATATTCATCAATTCCCTAATTCCCCCTTTTGTTCATATCCAAAAAATTACAATAAAATTCATTCAACACGAGGGACATTTAATACAAAATAGTAGTCACTAAGCCTGTATTTATACCATTATTATATTTACTCTTATCAACACTCATATCTTAAGTATTATAGTCAAAATCTATGTGACTAGAGTACGTGTCTTTTATGTTTTGTATTTTCTATCTTATCAGCAAAACCTATATTTTATTCAGATCAGAGTAAGTCACAAAAGCGTATTTCATTTCCCTTTAGTACTTGAATATATACATATATACAACCATTTATTTGTTCTCAATCTATTCGCACATACTAAGAGAAGCTACGTTAGAATCCTCCTTTTTTTTTGTTTAAAGAAAAAAAAATAAGTAGATAGTTTCTTACTTGACTATATCTGTAGGGAAGTCTTTTTTTACTAGATTTCCGAGTACCTTTCCAGGTCCAAAGCACATGTACTCATTTACACCTTGTTCTCGGCAGAAAGCGATACTACGCTCCCATTCAACAGTAGCCACAACTTGTTCTACTAACCTCTTATAGATTTCTTCTGTACTTGTGTACTATTGCATTTATATAAAGTCTGTTAGCAAAACTAAAACAAATGTTAGCTAAAAGAGCATACAGGTTTAGCAGTAACGTTTGAAACAACATCCAAATATGGCATTTTTATATCTACTTTTTTCAACGCCTCTCTCATAGCGTCAGCCGCATCTTTCATCAGTGGACAATGGAATGGCGCTCTATTTCAATCATTATAAGCTTCTCTGTCAAATTCACATATTCTCAATTTGATTTCTTTACGATACGGGTAAATCTACTGCACGCGCCACAATCTTACGTTTTTGTAGTGCTGCCACCGTCTGAACTACACCTTCTTTTGTACCGCTAATAACTACTTGGGAAGACTGCACGGATTCTTGTTATACATTTTCCTCCCGAAATCGCTAATTATTTAAAGAATACTTACACTATTCATATTGGCAATAGCTACTAATTCGTTTTCTGGTAATTCCTGCTGTGTTTCGTATACACACAGCTTGAGTTCTTCAAGTTTGTTTTTTCTGACAAGTAGTGCAGACATAGCTGTGCTCTTTCCTGTCACAGCTTTTGACATTGCCTTTCCTCGCAAATGCACTAATCGTACCGCATCAGCCAGTGACATTGCATCTGTCGCGACGAGTGCTGTATACTCGCCAAGTGAGTGTCCGAGTGCATAGCTATAGTAATCTTTAATATCTTTTCCATACTCGTCTCTAAGCACACGGAAATGAGCAATAGAGGTTGTAAGAATAGCAGGTTGTGCGTTCTCTGTGAGTTTCAAGGTGTCTTCGTCACCTTCAAATATGAGAGATCGAAGAGCAATGCCGAGTGCTTCTTCTGCTTCTTCAAATATAAGTTTTGCTGATTGTGGATAATAATTATAAATGTCTTTGCCCATGCCGACATACTGTGAACCCTGACCTAATCGTAAAAAAAAAAAAAAAGCACTGTAAGCAACATTACGAGCTTGCTATTATTTTTAGAGTAAACCTGGGAAAAGAAGGGCAGCTTTACCAAGGGAAGCTGAGGTCTATATTTGTATTTAGAAAGGATTCATTTCTTTTTATTTTTCAGCAAATTACCATCCATCGGCGTTGATTTCGAAGTGCCAGAGTAGCGAAGCTTCTTATTGAATTCATGTGGGGTAAAAAAAGAAAGTCCAAAATTTTTTCTTTAGACAGAAAGTACTTTATTGTGTAACTTATTTTGAAGCATGCTTGGTATGAAAGATACTTTTGAAAGTTATGTTTTTATGTGGTTACTGTACTCCAAGGACAACACTGTTATAAGGCTTTCAACTAACATGATCAAAACGCGTTTTATTGAGTAGCTTCGTAGTTAATGCACAAACAAAGTCGCTCAATAGGTTCTTTCCCCCCAGCAATGTCATTCCATAATGAAAATCATCCTCATTTTTATGACACGAGCTTCAGTGCACCTAAGAACCTACTTATTCTGCTTTCTAAGGGGAAGATCGTGCGGACTGCGGCGACGCACAGAATTTTTGGGCTATACTTTTTAGGTTAGGAGCTTCAAAGTCAAAACCGTTGTAACTCCACATTGTAGCAATGTATACCATAAGATGGCTGGTACATATGCTTGGGAGCGATTTCAGTTTTGATTAGATATCTTGATAACAAATCGTAGTTGGTTTCAGCAAGGTGCTCTCGTTATGTAGAATAAGCTATTTTTACCAAAGACAATACTTAAGCATATCTTCTGAATGTTGAACGTGTTTTCCATAGGGACAAAGTGACATACGTACAGTGAACGGAACACCAAAGAGTGCTTTTTTATATGCCTTTTGAAATTTACTCAACCCGTCCTTCTATTCCAAAAAAAAAGCACTCTTTGATGTTATGTTGTATGTATACTTTTTGCACATATATCAGCTTACCGCAGCTCAAGTATTAATTACCCAACTCTCCGCTTTTTATATTTTTTTTTGTTTTGAAAGAAGGAAATTCAGACGTGGAAAAAAAAAAAGGGGGGGGTTGAATGATAATGGATTTCGCGTTTCACGTTAATAAAGTGCTCTCTTCAAGAGAAAGCTGCACTCACAGTCTTGGAATTCTTTACTCTGTATGACCACCAAGAAGTCTTTTATTAAATATGAATGAGGTCACATAAAAGGAAAATGAGTACAAACTTAAAAGATTTTATACTTGGGGCAGGTGGAACGCCTTTTCTGCGCAATGAACACAAAGTAAAGCTTAAAGTTAATATAAATATAAAAATGCTCTCACAGTTTTTTTTTTTTTTTTCTTTCTCTTTATTTTAAGTACACCAATTATAAACCATGAATAATTATCAAGAATATGACTTGTGTTGTAGAATTTGTAAGTAACCTTTTTGAATTTGTCTTTATATGGAAAATGATCTTACTTATTTCCGTTTTAGCGCTTTATAAGCCTGAAGAAATAACGATTGATTCATATGATTCTCATTTTGTTGAATGCTCTGATGAAGTCTCGTTCACGTAATATATGCTGTATTCTGTTATACACATTTGCATAATCAAGGAATTTTATTTATCTTCTATAGACATAAGCCAAGATTTGCATTTTATGAAGGTTCAAACAAGATAGTCGAATTAGACGATTACCAGGCTGCTCCTGAGAATGGCTCCATCTATATTAACCACCTTGTACAGCAAATAGAGAAACTTCATGAATTAGCCACGTTAGATAAAGATTACGACCTTTTGAATGATAAGGTGTTTTTGGCTATCAGCTATTATTTCAAGACCTTCTTCCATGACGTTGTTAATAGCAGAGATGACAAAAGAAGCCTCGAGAAAGATTACTTTTTTTTTATCACCCCAAATGAATGGTATAATAAGGACATGAACTTGATTATGGTACCTCTCCTTGAAAAAGCAGGTGTCTCGGATATCTCTGAAAAAAGAATTGCTTATATTACACAAGCAGATGCTCAGGTTTCCAATTATCAGCTGCAAAACTATTTTACTACGGGAACAGCTCCACTTCTTCTCACAAAAGAAGGCTCCAGTACCATGGTCGATTTGCATATCACTAATGCATCGATCAAGGTAGTCTCCACCTATGTTAATTTGGCACAAGATTTTAGTCTGAAGCTCTCCGATGACGATAGTGTCTTGTCAGCAAAAATAGAATCTGTCAATGTCAGCCAAAATCTTAATACTATTAAGGACTTGGAGAGCGTAAAGGAGGCTATGGCACACTTTTTGTGTAAGAACGTGTTTGAGTTAGAGGGCTTATTAGATACCACGGATGTACCCGACGATGCTAAAGACTACAGAAATATTGCAGAAGTATTGCTCGATGAAGTCCTTATCAGCCTTAGAGTAAGTTAAGAGGGAATTGTCTTGTGTTTATTGTTAGCTTACACTGTATTATAGGATGTTCTTCGCTCAGGATATGACTTCGATGCTGATATGAGAATCTTCTATGATGAAAAAATAACAAAAACATATTTGAACGAAACTCAGCGCGAATACATGCTAACCAAGAGCTTTTTCGACACCATCATCGAGAAGATTTATGAGTTGATCTCCATTTCTTCTGCTGTAGATTTCATCTCATCCAGTATAGCCAACGGTCCTGTTATTATCAACGGAAGCTATGACATAGAAAGAGGATGGTTTCAGAGAAGCTTAAAGACTGCCTTTTTTTATCTTATTAAAAAGGAGGCTCTCAGTCGTGGCTATGACGAATCCAAATGGCACTTTGTCACCGATAATAGTTTGGGAAACTCCTCTACTAGACACGGATCCTTTGCAAAAATGGCTCGCAAAACTACACTTTTCTACATGGGATTGAAACCTGTTGTGATAGAGCAACATAATTTGTCAAATGAAGTCGGGCATCAATTCTTTGTTCCCGTCAACAAGCCTCAAGAATGTAAAAGTATTGTCAAGACAGTTGTATATATCGGTAAGTTATATGTTTTTTTTTTTTTATACCACTCTATGTTGTATGGCTTACAAGTGGGTTTTGCTTAGATGTATCTACCAGCTCAGTCAATGTGTTGTGCGAAACTGTTGACACTGAAGGCTTGATTCAGCAGAGATTTATAATTGATAATAAAGAAAAGTAAGTTATACATATACATATACATATTTGCGGGGCGAAGCACATGGAAGGTTAAAAGAGTATAAATTTAGGTTATCTCCTGAGTTTTATGAAAGTGCCGATGAAGTCTTAACAAAGGATATGCAGTCACTCTTCATTGCCGACCTCAATAGAATTGTTACTGCTGCAAACACTCAATTGACAGATAGAAACCTTGAGTTGGAAAGTACTGGGTATATTCTATGTGTGGATAAAAGCATTACTGCCAGCCTCCAAATTGGCTCAAGAGCTGAAGTTTTAGAACTGATCAAGAAAAATGAGATCGTTGATTTCTCCAAGCATCCTAGAAAGTTGATTGTGGTTGACCAAGGTGAAAAGTTTGTATGGGAAGCTGTTCAGATGAAGGACTCACCTGTCAAAAATTCCTCATATTTTGTTCACGCACATGTCGAAGCGAAGGGTAATTCCATTTACTTAAAGTTACATAAAGCTGTCCATATTGGTGATGGCGCGAAGTTGTCTATTGTTCTCCTTGACGATAAATTGATTTCAGCAGAAAATGATTCTGCTGCAAAGCTTTTAGCTTCCAGTCTTGTGGATAAAAATAGTTTTGGACACTACACTATTGATGCAATGTTTATCACTGGTGATTTCGAAAAGGAAGATAAAGCTGCTCTCCAAGAAGAAGTGAACATAATCAAGACCAGTGTATTAACCATTGATAACCATCTGATTGAAAAGCTCCCTTCTGAAGAAGTAACAGCCTTTGGTCATGAAGTATTCTTAAAGGGTGAGCTTCGTGTTGTTTCCAGTAGGACATATTTCATCTGCGAAACCAAGGGTGAAGATTCTGTAACTATAAATGTAGATGGTTTGCCTAAGATTGGTCGCGCAATTCGAGTTTTATCCCGCGGTGAAGAGTTCCCGAAGAGAAAATTTGATTTTACGTCCGAATATAAGGAAAATGTAACTACAAAATATGAAGATTTTACTTTCGGTAATGTAAATATAAGAGTGATGCAGCGTGTAGAGACTAATAACTTTTACTGGATTATAGAACTGTATCGGATAAACGAGCCAAGCACCATTAAAGACATAGAGAATCAGAGCAACCACTTGAACGTTTTACAGCACTCGCATGAACATAGCAACTTTGTTAGTGTAACTCCTGTAAAGCCTCTGTCAATTAAGCCCCTTTACTATGAGTCTAGCGTCCGAATCTCAATAGCTAATTATGTTGCTAACCTAGTTAGCGAAGAAGATAAAAATTCAACAATTGACTATACATTTGCAGAACAAATGACATTAAGATACTTTTAAAAATAAATATATCTATTCACTATATATATCGGCACACGTTTACTGTTTCAGCAAAGAATTTTTGAGGCAATGTAGTTGATACTGCTCTTGTGAGAGTATTGCTGTATAAGCACCACGAATGTCAATGTATTTATCAAGCTTAATTACTGACATAATTACTTAAAAAGCAGTAGAGTATCAGAGTTATAATGTACATACGACTAAAATATGATATACCGTAGACTAACAAATGCCCGTTATAAGAGCAATTCATGATTATTTAAAAACATAGAGTTGAACTCATAAATGGCCGCCTTTACAAGGGTTAAGTTTTAATTTTATTATATTAGTACATCTGCCATTACAGTAATATTTAAGCGAGAACCAAAAGACCAAAGAGAACAGCGATGAACGCAGCGCTGTTGAAAGACTTGTAGACAGAGCTACTATCACTTGTGTGCGAGGCGTGAGCATCGTTGGGGGTGGTGTGACTAGAGTTGTTAGTAGTAGTACTGTTGTTTACGATTTGATCAAAGGTCTTGAAAACAACGTTGTCCTCAGCATAGGGATGAGAGATATTCATACAAGTAGCTACATCCAATACATGAGAGTAAGATTTCTTGATATCAGAGTAATGTTTCATGAAGAATTCCATGGTTTGATTGTTGATTTCATGAGAGAGAACAATGTTACCAGAGTTCTTGAAGGTACCGTTTTTGCCCATTTCAATAAATTGTTCGTAGAGGCTGTTAACAGTTTCAACAGTAATACCGGGTAACACACCGGCGGCCCAATCATTTGTGTCCAAGTTCCAGATAATAGCTGTCAAGTTTAATTGAGTAGCAATCCAACGAACACGATCATCTAAATCACCTTGGGCCTATGTATGATTATATAATGAGTAAATGATTAGAATAGCTATCTATAAACTTACAGGTCTCCAATATTTGGGAGTAACACCGGTGACATATTTGATGGCCTTTTGAGTATAGTAAAGTTCAGCAAGGACTTCTTGGTTTGTTAAGGTCGTCATCATTTTATGGGACCAAGTATGACCGGCAATATGATGACCATCTTTGACACCGCGAAGAGCACCGTAGGGCCAACTAATGACATTAGAGCCAATGTAAAACATGGATGCTTTTTGTGAACTATCTTGAAGGAAGTTATAGAAAGCGTTATGAGAGCAGTTGGGTCCATCGTCGAAAGTCAAGCCCCAAACGTCGGGTTCTTGACAAGCACGAATATCGGCATTGATATTAGTCTTCTTGGGAGCAGTACATTGAGAGGAGGACCACCAGCAGTCAGGGTCATTGGCTGTATCGTAACCAGACATGTCTAAACCGCCTTCAGGAGTAAGTTTACGTACGGGGATATTGGGTACGCCTGACCAATCAATGGAATCGTATAATGCCTTAAATTCAGCAGAAGTATTCATACCGTTTGAGGTAGCGGTTGCCCAAATGGTAGGCCATTCAGCTTGATTGATAGTGTAAGGAGAATTGTAGTAGGTGCATTGGGTGGCAGGATCAGTGGAAGTAGTTTGTGGAATATCGGGAATATTGATGTTCAATGGATTGGTATTGGTAGTATAGTTGGTCGTTACTGCATGTGCAGCAGCTGCCAATGATAATGTTGAAAGAGCAAGTTTCCAAACCATATGTAAATAAAAATTTAATATAAAATAGAAACAAAAAGAAAAAAAAAAAAGAGAGAGAAACAGCCTGTATATGTATATTTTTACACATCAAAAACCATAAACATTTTTTTTTTTTTTTTTTGTAACTGAGCTACAAATCCGCTATTTTTATATAGATGTTTCAATTCAAAAAGAATGGCATTTATGTGATACAGAAACCCCCCTCTCAACACAATCGGAGCAGTGGTGAAGGACAACTACGACCTCTATTTCAAGAGAAAAAATTGCTCAAATCACACAAAAATTAAGCTTGCAGTCATAGCAAAAAAAAGTTTTTTTCTATATACATAATATACATATAAATAGTCGTAATAATCGCTAAGAACAATATAGTTTTCTTTGATTAATCCTTCATTAAACTGTTCTGATATTGAGTGTTCTATATAAAGACATCTGTTGAACGCAATAGTTATGTCATTATTGGAACTGATAGAAAAAGACAAAATGAATTTTTGGAAATTTACAGGAACGAGTCGTTTTAACTATACATAACTCCTTTTATATATATATATATATATATTGCCGATTTAACTGCATCGACATGATAGTATCCAGTCAATAGTTTACCTTTCCCAAACAACTTGACGTTATGAACAAATCTTTTATGTTTTATTAATAGTTATTTAATTAATTAAAGCCCCAACCATAATTGTTTCGAAATTATGAGCGGAAAGAGGCAAGACAAATCAAAATACAAAAATACTAGCTGATGTATGATCTAATACTCGTTTATGTATGATAATTTGCCTCTCTGCTGTTGTTGTCCTAATGGGTTAATATGGTTGCAATGTGAGCATTGTATGGAATCTTTTTTGATAAATGTATTGCAGTTTTTACACCAGTCGCGGTCCATGAAAGCCAAGGGTTCCGGTTGTGGGGTCCAACCAGTTCTAAATATCCATTGATGTTCTATATTGGATTCTGAATAGGGGGGAGGAGGAGTGTTAGTCTAATATAGTATAATAAATCCGAGGGCGTTTCCGTTTTTATTGTACCTGATATATGTTTATGATATTCTGACGGCACAATCCACGGCTGACAAGGGGATGTATCAACCATAGTGAGAGACTCTGAAGAATGGTAAGGTTTTACACTACAATCGTCTACCATGGAAAATGCTTTGGGTGCAGTCGATTTTCTCTTTCTATTACTCGTATTTTGACAATGACAAGGAAGAAGAATCGCCTTGATAAGACTAAAGAAAGAACTGTGTTTCTTTTTATTTTTTACAACAGGTGCATTGAAGTCTTTTTCAACAAAGGAATTTGAGATTGTCGTTGCTTGACTAGTTGATGTTGATAGTGTATTGTTATGTGTCATATCTAGGCTATCAATAGGTAATTAAAGTGTGGGGAGCAAGTTGGCTAAATTACCTGTGAGTAAAGAGAAAAGAAAGCATTAAAATTGGAAATGATTAACTACTATTATATATCCTTGGATTTTTGTCAATAATAAGATATAATTATTTGGGGTTAAGGAGTGAAAAAAAAAAAATAGAGTATATGTATACAGTAATTTCAGGTGATCTTATCGGAGCTCGAGAATTACATAAACTTTAGAGGTAGTAGTACCAATATTTTTAGCAATTGTTGAGAGCAGTCATCTAACCATATTAGAAGTTGTTATAACCCATTTATTTGTAAATATCTGTGTGTAAGTACAATAGACCAAGATAAAGAAGAGTATAAAATAAAAATATTATATACCAATGAAAATGTTCAAAAAGTAGGAAAGACCAAGATAAAACTCATGGCGGTGGATATATATTTGTAACTTTATAGTTGCTGAAAGCACAGGGATAGTTATAGAAGTTGGTTTAGGAGGGTATAAGAGTAGAATTACATTACTTCTTCCTTTGCTATCATATAACTATACAGCTGGCTTCAAGAGTATCTTTAGCTGTGGGCAAGAAGCTATTATGTATTACACAACAACTATACTCGCCTGTATCTGACAACTGGAGAGCCGATAGCTGCATCTGACTACTATTAATCATGATATTGTATGTATAAGGCTCATTTTTGATCGCGCAGCCAATAATATTTAGTGTGCCTGCTTTTTACATAGCTTGGCAATACGACATTGATCAATCTCTACAAGTGCCTCTGTAGCTTTGTAAGGTTTTACTTCTCCGGCCTCTAACTCAGTTCAATCTTGGAGTAAAGCTCCGCGCACGACGGCAACGCACCAAGGTTCTCAATATAGTTCGCATAAAATGCAGAAATAAGAATAAAAGAATAATCATAAAAGCCTGTTCCTATTTATAAATATCAATATAGAAAATGTTGTCAAATTGTGGTCTGTGTTGTGTCTTTTTGTTCTATTATGGTAACAAATAGTGCCCGTTGTCTCGAGAACAGCTAGACGTATCATACAAAGGAAGCATTTGTTATTCAGTAAAAATTCAACAGAAATCCGTGTGCAATAAATGCGTGCATTTTTATCTCTCTTCTACGCTGCCAGTCACTTGATGCACTCTCCTCCACAGATGTTTGCCGCTTGGCTCAATCGATCAATTGTCTTTTGTACGCTGATGGTGCTGCTCTCATTGCCGTGCTACAAGAATGCAAAGACCATAGTCAACGATTAGGTTATCGCTGGAGCCCTCTCAAATGCGCAATTCTGTCTCTTAACTACTGACACCAGATCGTATTCTTGTATAGCACAACACTACTTCGCCAAACGTTCTTCTCGTATCTAGGCATCTTGAACACGGATCAGGTTGGGTCATTTTTATAATTTCTTTAATCGTATTTTCGGTACTAAACAAAAAGAAAGGACATGTCATGATTAAATAAGTTTGTGATACCTTGTTAATGATTTGTTTACATGCATAATGAGCTTAAAAATCTTCTCCCTCTCATACACGTGTAAAAATCTTCGGAATGCTTTATAAGTCTAATTCGCTTTGAGAGCCGAACTTTTATGCAAGGGGGAATAACCAACTTTCCATAATAATAACAGCCTTATCTTTATTTTTACTGCCTTTCATATACCGACATGGTGTCTTGAGGTCAATTGATACACTTGTCGCTGTTATAGCAAAGAGGTGAAACTCTAAAGTCCTGTTTTTTTGGAGTGTAATCTCTAGGCAGTTGTATCATGGTAACCTGCTAGACCATTGCTTAGTTTCTATGGTTACATTACCCCTTGTTCTGTTTAAATCATGAAAGAATGACACGACAGTAGTTGTAATATGTTGATTGTTATACACTAAAATCTATAGCTATGTATTTTTTCATTTATTGTACGAACCAATAACGTGCTGCTATACTGATAACACTTTCTGTTAAGCTGAGAACAACAATTGGGCTCTAGAAAGATCTTGAATGAGATGACAAATCGATTCAGCAAATTCAAACTCAATGCATTTTTTTTTCTGTTTTTTTCGAGAATACTAAATTGAGAAAAAGATCTTTTTTTTATTTTTACTCTTTCATTAACTCATTGAAAGAATGACAAACATACTTATTGGCGGTACAGGGAGTGTCGCAGCTATTAAAATACCTTTACTTGTTACTTTATTTAAAAAAGTATAAAAAGAAATAAATAAATCAAAAGCTCAAAAATGTATATTGAATTTAAAGAATAGATGTCTAATGTTAATGTGAAAGTTGTTTTAACAGAATCAGCCTATTTCTTTGTAAAAGACATGACGATTGACTGTGAGATATATAGAGAAAAGGATGAGTGGAGTGTATGTATAAATAAATAGAGAGAGTGTGTGTTTAATTTAAAATTGTTTTTATAGGGTTTTACAAAGGTATCTGATCCTATTTTACATATTGAACTTAGAAATTGGGCAGATATTATGGTGATTGCACCCTTGGATGCAAATACATTAGGCAAGATAGCTAATGGTTTATGTGATAATTTGCTGGTAAAAGAAGGTTTTAAAAAAAAAGGAAAAAAAAAATATTTATATATATATATAAAAGACATGTATTTTAAGGGCATGGAACACAGAGAAACCAGTAGTTGTTTGTCCTGCAATGAATACCAGTATGTGGACTCATCCCTTTACTGCTAAGCATTTAGAAGTTCTTCAAACACTATTGGGATTCAAGATTATACAACCTATCAGTAAGAAGTTAGCATGCGGAGATACAGGCCTCGGCGCTATGGCAGAATCAGATTACATATCAACTTATGTATTAGATATCATAGAAGAAACAAAGCAAGTTATTTCACTATAAATAGAAAGAAGGGATGACAAATTGACCACATTTAGAACAATGCAGAGTTTTCAATTTTAATTCGCTACATGTTGCAATCACATTTTTGTGTCATAATAATTTTGTCCGTCCGTTCTCCTCGTTTTATTGTGAAGCCCTTAATATATGCTTAACACCTGACTTGTATTGTCACGGGTTTTTTCTTTTCTTTTCTTTTTTTTTTCATATATAATAGAACACCTTTCTTCTTCTCTTCTTTTTTTTATTATTATTATTATTATTATTATTTTTATTTCTGTATATATATATTATGACATGGGAACCAGAACAACAGAATTTACGAGGACTTTTAATCTTATTACGAGATGCTTCAGATCCTAATTGTCATGAACATGGAATGTCGAATCAAGTAAAGAATTGACAACATTTTTGCTATTTTCAGAAACTAACAAAAGGACTTTTAGAGACTTTTATCTTTTCAACAAATTCCAGATTATAATGCTTATTTAATTCATATATTAACTAAAATGAATGTGGATATGTCAATTCGATTATTTGCAGGCACACAACTTTTAAATTATATCACCAAAAGCTTTAATCATTTACCCTTATTCGTATTAAACTACATGAAGATATGTTGTCAAGATCAATTTCAAGAGAAAGGAGAAGAGAAAGAAGTGAATAAAATAGTGTCTTTTATTATTACTTTGATTATTCGCTATGGTCAAGTACATAATTGGATAGACATGATTTCCTTTTTAATAGACAACTTAAAGAACAATACACACTTGTACTTGGAAACTTTATTGATGATTTGTAGAGATGTTGCACCAGAATTAGATCAACCAGAATTTGGCATACAACCGTTAAAATCATTATTACCTCAACTTGTAGAATTTTATTCACATAAAGACAATTCTATAAAATTACAAGCATTACAAGCGACCAGTCAATTTATCTTATTAAAATCACCTACACTAGTCAATCACTTGGATCTCATATTAAAATCACTGTACAACATGACGATTCGTGATAAAGAAATTTCGATACGTCAAGAGTTTTGTAAAATGATGACACTTTTATTAGAAGCATTTCCTACTCAAATGATTCCTTATCTTGACTCCACTATGTTAAATTATATGACACAAGCACTAAATGATACTGATGATGAAGTTAAAATGTCTTCTTGCACTTTCTGGGCTCAATATGCTGATCATTCTCGTCAACTATTTAAACCAGAACATATACCTCACTTACCACGTATAATGAACTATTTACTCTCTCTCATGACATATTCAGAATCAGATATTCATTTTTTATACCATCAACAAACAACAATAACAACAATAACAGATATAAATGATAAAAAACAGCACTATCCTATCATCATTGGTAGTGATTTGGAAGAAGAAGACGATGATGACCTATCCGATGATGAAGAATTTTACTCTGATGATTCACTAAGAAAACGCAGTGCACAAACATTAGAAGTACTCTCCATGGCCTTGGGTTCCTATATTACACCTGCCATTTTAGACCATGTAAATCAAAACAGGCATCAAGACTGGCTTGTGCGAGAAAGTGGAATTTTAGCTTTAGGTGCTGCAGCTGAAGGTAAAGTAACCTAGGCAACAAATTAATCTAAATCTAAATTTATGCTTTTATTAGGTGGTATTAGTGTCATTGAACCGCATCTAAATAAACTCATGTCTTATTTAATTCATTCACTTCAAGATACAGAGGTAACCCCAAAACATAAAGTAATAAATAGAGAAAACTTATATACCAAGTATAGCCATTAGTTCGTTCTATCTCATGTTGGACAATAAGCCGCTTTTCAAATTGGTTAGTTTCTTCTTCAAATGACTATTTTGAACCTGTGTTATTTGAATTATTAAAGCGCATGTTGGACACAAATACCAGAGTACAAGAGTCCGCCTGTACAGCATTTATTGTGCTTTGTGAAGCTTCTCGACTTGCACTCGTTCCTTACCTTTATCCTATTTTATTACATACAAACAAGGCATTTGTTATTTATGGAAGAAGAAATCGATTTATTCTTTATGATGCGCTTTGTACACTGTCTGATGCCGTCAAATCTGAATTAAATCAACCTCAATTTATTTATTTACTAATGCCTCCGTTAATCACTAAATGGAATGAATTATCTGACGATGACACGGACTTATTTCCTTTACTAGAGGTCAGTACAACATCATCTTGTGTAATATCACTAATTTCTAAATTGTTGGTTTTTTTTTTTTTTTTTTTTTTAGTGCCTTTCTAATATCACAGTGGCATTAGGGCCTGGTTTTATTCAATATGTTGACCCTGTATTATCAAGATGCGTTAAATTAATTTCAACTACATTAAGAGCTCAAACAATTGCTGATCAATATCAACACACCCCACCTAACGTTGAAGTTTTAATCGCTGCTCTTGATTTACTTTCTGGTATTGTACAAGGTCTGGGTCCTAAGATAGAACCTCTTTTTGCAAAGACAAATCTTGTTAGTCTACTTACACAGTGTATTCATGTAATATAAACCTAAATGTGAAGGAAAACATTAATCTAACTTTATGATTAGGATCCTGTACCAGAAGTATTGCAATCAAGTTTTGCATTGATAGGTGATATTGCATGTGCTAGTTTCAGTCTCCTTGAACCGTATTTAGAGCATTTCTTTTGGGGAATTATGTGTACTCTGCGTAACGACGAGTATGTAATGTCCGTGTCCGTTTACAACAATGGATTATGGTCAGTTGGTGAAATGGTAATGCGATGGGGTGCCCATGCGCAACGCTTTGTTCCTTACTTGATCGATACTTGTATACCTCTTTTAATCTACAATCATGTCACTTCTGTACAAGAAAATGCTATGGTGGCCTTGGGTCGTGTCTGTCTTGCATGCCCAGAAGTCGCAGCACCTTATGTTTCTTTATTTATTAAACCGTGGCTATCTGTGTCGGTCCGAGAAAAAGAAGAAAAGGATTCTGCTTTCCGAGGTCTGTGTACTGTTTTAAAGTTAAACGCACAGGGCGCACAAAAAGTATGTTTTTTTAAAAAAAAAAAAAAAAAGCTCAAAGGAACCTCCATTTTTAAAAATTTATTAGGATTTAGGCCTGCTTTTGAATACGGTTTCTAATTATAAAGAACCTTCAACAACTTTAACCAATGACTTTCATGAGGTAAATAGAGAAAAACATGCTTATTTTGATACTTATAGTTTTTAGGTATTGAACTTCTTGAAGGAAAAAGATAAAAATTGGGAGCATGCGTTTTCACAGTTAGAGGAAGAATCTAAAAAAAGAATATCCGGTTTATTAGCATCGCCGACAAAAACCTAATACAACTTGTTGAGCAGCTTTTATACATAACATTTTACTCCTTATTGTACCATAATAACTTTTATTTAATAAATATTTATACATATTATTACTGTCGACATATCTCTTTTGTAATGCAAACAACCGCAGCACTTTTTGACAAGCCTTCTTTTAATACAACATATATCATGACACCTACATAAGCGTGATATATGCGTGTATATACCGCTTAAGCCTCATTCAGTAAAGCCGATAACTATATATCAATTGTAGCACATAAAAGCCGCTTGCTCCCCCCCCTTTTTTTTGAATAAACTGTAATGGCAGGAGACTTGCCTAGAATGGGCATGCTGCGGGACTAAAACCTATAAGTTTGTTCATTTTAAAGTATTTAGTAAGAGCTATAATGTGATTTCGACGGCCATATACATTTTTGGGGCTATTCTTCGACTGTATCTATTAGCCTATGACGTATATATAAGCATCGTATATTACATAGTTATACTAATATGCGCTATGGCCGAGATATGCTGCTACATATATTATAGTAAACCCGTGTGTCTCAGACGTTCCTTTTTTTTTTTTTATCAATTTAAAAAAAGTTTTCTGACTTGTTCTTGAAAACATGGATCATTATCACATTATGAACGGTGCCCTCTACAGGGGAGTATAAGAACACTAGTATAAATAAATACAATTCTTTTTCTGAAAAAGACTACTCACTTGGAGTCTTTTCAGAAATAAAGATTCACACATAACGTATCACAAATTATATGATAGACAAAGCTCATTTGAAGTAAAATTAGTAATATTCAAGCAGAAGCCACTTAATAGTATGGTTATTCGTTACATGATCCGCAAACTATCACTTTCCGTGTCTGTTATCGGCCAATATTTTCAATGTATTTGAGCAATGTTTCTTTTGGTATTTTCATATTCGTAACTAATATAAAATAAAATGTCAAGTTTGTTACGAAAATAGGGAAGGTTCATTACTACTAAAGGGCTTCTTCAACGGCGAACTTCTTGTGATGTTCTTGAGAATGATGCCTTTAAAATAAGTCGGCCTATTATCAGTGAACTTGATACTTGTATGAGCATCCTTTTCGGATAAGTAATTTATTTAATATAGCTAGCTATAATGCATATTTGATTTGCCTACAGGAAAAAAATGGCTATGTTCAAAGAGGTGATGAGTAATTTGAGATATACTTCCCTTTCGTGTACATCATTCCATGCCTGCACTATCTAGAACCCCGTACCTACGATTGATAACAGTAATAGGTAGGATATAATTTCAAAAATAGTAATGCATATACATAGGATAATTGGTTTCAAAAGAGCTGTACCTTTTTATAACAAAGAAGGTGACACATACAACATATTAGATTGCCTTTTAAGTACATTTTTATACATATACAGTGCTTATGGTTCCAAATGGCGCATAAAAAAATCAATAAGCGTAAAAAACCATCCAATCAGCGGACACGAAAATCTCAATGAGCATTGACCAAATTTTCATTGAGCGTACAGCATTTCTACTTTAAAATGCAGACGGCGTTGATTTTTTTCTAGACGAATTAAAATTAGCTTTTAGACATGTAACCTACCTTTTTTGAATAAAGTGAAAATGGAAATAAAACAAAAAATAATTTATAACCAGGAAGAATATCGCGCTAATGCTGAAGAAGCTGACTTGTTGAATGAAGCTGAGGAAAGACATCAGATTGTTGAGGAAGAAGCTCATTTAAAAAAGGTATATACTGCAATAAAAAATGACGTAGATTCCTGTCGAAAACAGATATGATTGGCTAAAAGTTGTGTTTATTCATGTTATACTTTTTCGTTATCATGGCACCTTCAAAAGTCAAAAAGAGAAGACGATTAAAACACTGAAGATATCAGGTGGCGTTTTGATAACAAAGAGAGCTTGAAGTTTACTGCATTTGCTTACAATCGTTATTCAAAAATCTTAAAGAAGCACATCAAAGATAAAGAAGTAGCAGGTGTTACCCTAGCAGCTCAGGTAAGTGTCCCATTCTACCACATTATTACCCTGGAAACTAATTGCCTTATGCAATTTTCAAGAGTTTCTATGTCACGCTAGCATCTACTTAACACTACTTTTATCGTGGATAAAGAACAAAGATCACTTACTCTCAAGTAATGGGCTCAATAATTTATAACTTGTAATATAAATGATTTATCGGTTATTCGTAAATAATTGAAAAAGACAATAATTACAACAAAATTCAAAGTTACTCTTGTATTCGATGTAACATATGAAGATATATATATATATATATATAGGAATTCATTTATATTTCCAAAGCACTATGTGGATGAGGTGTGTGGAATATATTTAAAGATAATAGTTGACTAATTGTCTACCATTAATAGATTTACGAGGATTGCCGAGATACCGTAATAATATAGCTGATATATGAAGCAATTGATAAATCAATAAAAAAAAATACTAACAGCCATTGCTTTGCTCAAACTGAAATAAAGATGAGTTGAGTAAAATAAGCGCAGGGCTTTAAATCGTAGACTTTAATCTTACAAAGCTTTATTTCTATAAACTGTACAAAAACAAAAACTAAGTTATGTATAAAAAGTGATGTTAGAGTTACTGTGTCAATGCGTAAAAAAGCAGTCATGGGAGTATATGTCTGATTAGATGAGGGGAAACAAGCAAAATTGGTTCTAATTGGCTGCTGAAAAAAGAATACGAAAATCTACAATATTATCTTTTTTTTTTTTTTTTTTTTTTTTTTCAATTAATTTGATTCAAGAATAGTAACAAATGCTACCACGGCTCTCAACTTTATGTTTGAGAAGGGGTGTAGTAGCTCGCAATGTTTGGCAATTACAACCTAATGCTATGCTGAGCTCCCGAAAGAATGCTTTCTTCTCAAGTAGTAGATATTTGTTTGATATACAATCAAAGACAACAAAAAGAATATTTTCAACCACAACAGTAATGAGAACTCAAGCGAAGAATATCGTACCCAATAATAAAGTCCCTAAAAGTGTTGCTGAAAAAGTAAAAGACACTGTGCCCGAGATAGTCACTACACAGACTAAAAACGAAAGAAACGCAACTGACTGGGCAATTATTAAGCAAATGATGAAATATATCTGGCCTAAAAACGATATTGGAGTCAAAACTCGTGTTGTCATTGCCTTGTCTCTTTTAGTTGGTGGCAAGGTAAGCCCTCTGCCATAAAAAAAAAAAAAAAAAAAGGCTTATTAGTAATACTTTCGATGATTAGTTGCTGAATGTTCAAGTTCCGTATTTCTTTAAAGACGTCATCGATTCATTAAATGTCACAATTCCTGATAATGCGACATTATATACTGTTTGTGGTGCTGCTATCATTGGTTGTAAGTACAAGATAAAGATGGGATATTTTTTTTTTTTAAATGTAAAATAGACGGTCTTGCTCGCTTGGGTGCTAGTGCTTTTCAAGAGCTTCGTAATGCTGTATTTGCAGCTGTAGCTCAAAAGGCTATTCGTCGTGTGGCTCTCAACGTATTTTCGCATCTTCATAAATTGGATCTCGGATTTCATTTGACAAGACAAACAGGTGGTTTAAACCGTGCTATTGATCGTGGTACAAAGTAAATGCTTTACAATAGCCAAAAAAAAAAAAAAAAAATTGTAGATTCACTTACATAAAAATAGAGGTATAAGCTTTATGGTGAGTTCAATGGTATTTCATGTTTTGCCTACTGCATTAGAAATTAGTATGGTTTGTGGTATTTTGGTAAGACTTTTGAACAAAAGAAAGAAAGACCCTATTTTCATATTAGATATAGGCTTATAGTTTTGGTACACCTTATGCTCTCGTAACACTTGGTACTATTCTAGCATACACTGGTTACACGATTACTACAACTGCCTGGAGAACTCAATTTAGAAAACAAGCAAATGCTGCTGATAACGTTGCTGCTTCAAAAGCAGTTGATTCTTTGATTAATTTTGAAGCTGTCAAAGTAAAGACATGCACACACACACACAATATCTTATATTTCTAACTCGGTTTCTTTTTCATAGTATTTTAATAACGAAAAGTTTGAGGCTGAACAATATGATAAACCACTTCAACAATATGAAAAGGCTTCACTGAAAGTAGCTTCTAGTTTAGCATTATTGAACGCAGGACAAAATGCTATTTTCAGCACCTCACTTACAATCATGATGTTTTTATCTGCACATGGTGTATTGAACGGCACCATGACAGTCGGCGATGTTGTGATGGTTAATCAGTTAGTGTTCCAGCTTTCAATGCCTCTGAATTTTTTGGGATCTGTGTATCGAGAACTTCGTCAATCCTTAATTGATATGGATACTTTGTTCAATTTAGAGAACCGTGCTCCTTTAGTGCAAGATGCACCTGATGCCAAAGAATTTATATTCAAGGGTGGCGAGATCCGTTTTGATAATGTCAAGTTTGGATATCATCCTGAACGACCAATCTTAAACGGAGTTTCATTTACAATTCCTGCTGGATGTAAAGCTGCCTTTGTTGGACCCAGTGGATGCGGTAAGTCAACCATCTTGCGATTACTTTTCCGATTCTATGAGCCTCAGTCTGGTAATATCTATGTGGATGGACAGAACATTAAGGAAGTGACAATGGACAGTCTTCGCCGTGCCATTGGTGTAGTTCCTCAAGACACAACATTATTTAATAACACGATTTATTATAATATTAACTATGGTCGCATTGATGCTACAAAAGAAGAGGTTTATGAAGCAGCAAAACGTGCACGCATTCACGATGTCATTATGACACTTCCTGAAAAGTACGATTCCAAGGTAGGTGAGCGTGGATTGATGCTCTCTGGAGGAGAGAAGCAGCGTATTTCACTTGCTCGTACGATCCTCAAGAAACCCCGAATTCTCTTTTTGGATGAAGCCACGTCTGCTTTGGATACACATACTGAGCAATCGCTTTTGGCTAACTTTAGAAGCATATTACGTGAGACGCGTATGACAAGTCTTCATATTGCGCATCGTTTGAGAACGATTGCGGACGCAGATAAGATTTTTGTGCTAAAAGAAGGCAAGATGGTAGAGTCTGGACGCCATGAAGAATTATTGCAGGATGATGATAGTCTTTATAAAAGTATGTGGGTCAAGCAAGAAAGTACGGAAGCTTATTTCGATGAACTCGATAAGCACGAAGAAATATATAACCAAGAAGACAATAAAAAACAACCTCTTTAGATGTAAATAAAATGAATTATAATACGATGATATAACAATGGACATCTTTATTATCTAAAAGAAAACGCAAGAAGTTACCGAAATGGTATATATTTAGTATAAACGACTTACTTTATGCTTGTATCATTCATAGTCGTAGTTGTCTTTTTCTTTCTTGTCAACTTTGCATAATCTATGTATATTAAACTTGGTTAAAAGAAGACAAGGTCCCCTCCTTTTTTTTTTTTCTTTTTCTTTTACGTAAACCGCATGCATTACAAAGGGTTCTAGCACCATCAGGCCCTCTTCTCCACTCTGGAGTCTCTGTAATATTACAAGAATGACATCTGTGTTCAATTGCGGAACGTTTCTATAAATAATAACGGTGAATTAACTTACATACTACTAATCTTATTTTATTTACCCCTCGTTTTCTTTGTTTATTAAAAGTAGATGTAGTGGTCCAGCCATCTTTATTCTGCTCCTATAATATGTAAAGAGATTTGAATTTGATTAAGTGTCCAATGAAAGTGGGGTGAGTCATACTTTGCTAATATGTTCCTGTTGTCTTATTAAAGATGTATTGTAAAACTTTCTAGCGTTTTCTATGGCCATTTGATGCTTCCTTAAACGTAATAAGGCATTCAAAACTTCGTTTGCTTTCTGTATCATATCTTCTAACCAAGGTGTTCCATCGAATTGATTGGTGATTGTCTGTTTTTTATCACCTATATTCTCAGCTAAACTATGACAAATTTGAATCACCTATAATAAAATATCACTTAGCTATTATAACTACTAAACAATGAATTATATGTCTACCTTTTCAATCTCTTGTTCAATGTTTTTTATTGCTGGCGTACTGGTAATAATGTCATCATCATTGTTGTTATTGGGTGGTGTGATAGTAGTATTGTCTATTAAAGATACTTGCATTTGTGGAAGATGGTAGTTGCTGTTACTGGTATTCAATCTAGTGTTATTCCAAGAAGTACTTGGTAGATTTATAGACGATATAGGAGGCAATGTTGGGCGCTGGCCTTCTTCAGAGGGATTTCTTTGATCCATTATATTATAAGATCAAAGAGAGAAAGAGAAAAGAAGGAGGAGAAAAATATAGTTTTATATTTTGATCGATGTGACATCTCTTTTTAACAAAAGTTTATCTCTTCTTGTAATTGAACACAAAAGTACACTTCAGCCTCATACTTCTTTTTAGGTGTGATTATCAAACATCACACAAAACCATTACTTGTGTGGAATTGTTTATATAGACATCACATGTACGTTTTCAGAGACGTTTTGTTTCTAAATATATATGCAATCACCCCAATTTCGGGTAACAACGCTAGCAAACGATTATGGAAAATAATAAAAAAAAAAAAAGGGGGGGCCAATGAGCAAATAGTATGCTACCTTACCTTGGTCAAATCGCGATCAAAGCCCCTTTCTGAGAGTAAAAAGGAAAGGTAGCTTCTTTTTTTTTTTTTGGACGAAGTTTAAGAAATCTCGTTCATCCTTTTTTGGATAAAATATAAAAGGAAATTCAGACAAAAAGGTAGGCAGTTATAAAGAGTACATTACAGATTTATCAAGTATATAACCAGAGTGATAACATCTAATTTTCATCGTCGACATTATACTAAAAGCATATAGATATATAACATCGTAGCTAAAGATACTATGCTAACCTTATTTTGTTTGCTTTCTGAAACGAATCCCCTACTAAGTACAGTGTTGCTTGTGTGGATTTAAATACCACCAAATATCTCTTTGAAAAATTTTAACAACTCCAATACACTAAGCACATATGCAATGTGTATTGTATGAACGCATATGCAATAAGTCGGTTATACGCAACAGTAAAATTTACTCTTCCTCTAACTTTGAATATGGAGACTCTAGGTCAATTGCCCTCTAATCGACAACATTATTTTAACAGAGTCAAGACATCATGTTCTTCTATGTACGGCCCTTGTACTGAAAATACACATAAAATACAGTCCATCAAGAGACATTTATTAACTTGTTATTACTGCTTTAAATTAAGCATTATTATTAGGAATGACAAAAGTATATATGCATGCATGTATAACAATTTAGAGTTTAAATAGAGTTCTATTCTTCTTGGGATTTGCCTTTGTGCGCTTGATAGCCCAATCACGAGCGATCCAAAGAATACAGATGCGTTCCCAAATAATGTTACACGCACAATTAGCGAGAATATAGCCCCACAACTTCCAACGGAAGTCTCTGGGCAAAACATTATGGCCGGTAGGGGAGTTGTACATGGGGATGTTCCAATAAGGCTCAGGGTATCCGAGTTTGACAAGAGTTTCCGCACTACCGCAATTAATACGAAAGATACAGCCATAAGGGTTTGGATCAGCTAACGTAATGTAACTGGTGCTGATAAAGAAGCAACACCAAATAAACACAAGCACATAATTTCTCCACCATGATTGACGGAAACTAGAGCCAAAATTAACAATTGCACCGTTGTTAAAGAACTGGAAGATAATAACAAGGGAAATGATCTCTGCTTCATAATTATCGCCAATTAACCACCATTTTGCTGAATCAATAGAACTACTATCAAATTGATTACAGATAAACCAATCCTGTTGGAAGAGCCAAACAACACTATATATACACTTAATTAGCAAGGTATTCTCACATCAAAAAAAAAAAAAAAAATCACATTAACATTACCTGCAAACAATAAACCAGAAATTAATAAAGATAACACCAAAAAGAGAAGCAAGTGTGTAAATGCCTAATGGTTTAGCTGATGGACGGGAGGGGCTCAATTTCTTTGCAGGTTGCGCCTGTGTAATTGCAAATGTCATGGTAGTTGTAATAAAGCCATCGATCGTGATCCAAATAGGTTGAGAAGCAATAACAGTAAAGTAAAACATAATCAGCTCCCAAAAAGCCATACATTCGCCGTACAAAATCAAAAACTTGTAGTTAGAGAAACTTGTTGCCAACGCAGAACGACCTTGTCTCAGTAACTCCACACATTGCATGATAGAGCGGTTGCTAGTACTAAAAGGCGAAACAATAGAGGCCTCAGCTTCTGAAAGAGCCATACCCACATGAGCAGCACGAAGAGCACCACAATCGTTACCACCATCACCACACATAGCCGTAACTCCCTTCTCCATATGCAGTTGTACACATATTACCTTATCATTTGGTGTCATACGCGCAAATACACGAGTCATTAAGAGATATTGACGAATCTTATCTTGCTTGATTAGCTGTTCAAATGCACGACCTGTAATAGCAAGCTCAATACGTTTTTCGTGTTTTTCTCGGGGATCTTGCTCGATGACTTCGTCCACGTCAACCTGTTCTCCAGAATCTACATCATGCCATACAATTTTATTATCAGCAGTAATCAAATCACCTAAAATTACACGTTGATGTGGCTCGATCATACCACACTGTCGCGCAATGTAAATACCAGTTAGGGCGGTATCACCCGTGATCATGACCACACGCGTATCGCCGCCTTTTAACTCAGCAATTGCTTCTTCAGTGTCGTGTTTTAACATGTTACGAAACAGGATAAAGCCATTAAACAAACAGTCTTGCTCGAGCTCATCACGGCTCATGGTTTTCAGTTGCTCAATAGTCACATCTTGGCCAAGGACACCGATATTGCGATGTGCCATTGCAAGTACATAGCACCCCTCTTGTGCATACTTGGCCGCTTGCTGATCATAATCGACCGGAATTGAGTCTGCATTAGACAAATACTTGACACGTTCAAAAGATCCCTTTAAAAACACATGAACATGCTGCGTTTCAGGGTCTAACACAGCGACAGATTGAGAGGCACGAGCGTGGACAAATTCAAAACGACGAACAACATGCACCACTTTGCGGTTCTTCTCGGAGATGGGTGAGGCGGAAGGAGCAGCAAGTGTATCCAAGTAGATGGGCTCTTCAGGTTCTAATAAATCCCATTTCATGGCATTAAAAGATTCAATGTCAACGGGGTTACCAATGAACTGGTCTTTCACTTTTGCCACAGCATGACAGGTAGCAATACCCATGGCCAATAGAGGCTCCATCTTAAGAGGATCTTCTTCACGGTGACCGAAAGGCGCAATGGCTGCATTAGGAGCTGCAACAGCGCCGTAAAACTCCAAACCTTCACGCGTCAATGTTCCTGTTTTGTCAAAGCAGAAAATGCGTACCTTGCCAGACAAGTTGATACGGGGAAGATCAAGACATAGAATCTTCTTGCGACGAAGACGGGCAGCACATACAGATTGGTTGATGGTAAACGAAGCGAAAAGCAAAGGACAAAAAATTTCCGACATGATAAACACACCATAGAACCAGCTGGTAATATTACCGCGACCCATGAGATATAATGTCAATGCGAAAGCTACAAGACCCCATAGTAGAAGAATGCAAATAGCCACCTTTATTTGCTCGTTGAAAATAAAAGACACGGGGGCAGGGAATAGGATTTTGTGAATAAGCATTCCCTTCTCCGAAGCAATGCCAGTACGGAGAGCCAACGCACTCACACGCTCCTTGTTGCCGTTTGAATCAGCAATAGGGGTAGTTTGGGAAACAATTGTACCCGCAAATAACGTATTGACTTTGCTCGATCCATTTGCTTCGTACACATGGTCGTCGTTTCCAATAGCAAATTTACGAATTGGCATGGCTTCACCAGTAAGCGAAGACTCGTTTACAACGACTGTGCCTGAGAGAATCACCGCATCGCATGGAATAAGTGCGTTTTCTTGTACCTCAAAAACATCACCAGGAACTAAATCGGCACTAGAAATAGTGATCCACTGTCCATCTCGTAACACAGCCACATCCGTGACATGTTCTGCCATTTCCTTAATACGATACTCAGCACGGATACGCAAAAAGACACGGATCAAGGCAGAAAGAAGAATGATACATGTTTGTACTAGACCCATTTGGTAATACTGGAAATAATACCATACCCATTCACACATCATTTGATAAAGGTAAATAAATGAAGAAAACCTATATATTTCAAGCAAGTGTGTGAATTTGTCCAAGTTATATTTCCAGTTGAATATAAAGAAATTGAAACTTACTCTTCAAGAATAGCAACAGGTATTGAAGGAACCACCACTTTGATAATGTTAGGACCAAGTAAATCAGCTCTTTCTTTAGCTTCTTGAGAAGTAACTCCTTTCGACCAACTTTGGAGCTGTCTGTTTGTAGATCCTAAATCGAATTCGTAAGGTTCAAAGCGAGATTTATCCGTGTTGTACACATATCTCATGTTTTGGTATTCAAAGTAACGGAGTTTTGTCTCTGTCATTTTGATAGGGCAAGTAGTGATCAAAATGTTCATTCTAATAAGCATCCATTAGTCATTGTTGCCTTGTTTAAAAAAAAAAAAAAAAAAAAAAAAAAAAAAAAAAAAAAAAAAAAAAAAAAAAAAAAAAAAAAAAAAAAAGGCAAAATCGTATTAATTACCTGAGACGAGTGATGACACGTTTCTCTATTTCTCTGAGCTTTGTAATCCACTTACTATCGTCAGCTAAAAAGATCAATTCTTCTTGTAAACGTTCTACTTGAACATAAGGACATGTATGAGGATAAGATTCAATTCTGAAATAATTGCGAATGGTTCTTTTTGTAAACAAGACAATGCAAAACCAAGCGGCAGAAATATGCCAAACAGCACAAAAGATTTTCGAGGAAAGATCACCAGATAAAAATACGTAATAGGCTACTCCTCCTCCTAAGGTACCGTCTAAGGTGATACAAAGTTATTAGATCAAAGAATTTGGTAAATCTATGTCACACATTACAATAATCACCAACAATACAACCGAGAAAAACAAAGAATAATAAAGTTGTGACAACGACAGAAGAAAATCCAATGTAACCAAACCAGTCATTCCTGTAACCACGAAATGTCAACTTTTCAGATTCTTGAATGGATTCCGTCAAGATACTACTGCCACCCTCTTCTTTTGTCGCTACTTTAATATCCGACTCATTATTCACTTGAGTTACCTTCTTGTTTTGTCGTTGAGCTGAGTGATGAAATCTCATTTCACGCAACTTTTTATAAATGGCCCATAAAGCTAAAATAGCAGTTTCAATGGCCATTAAAGACCAAACAGCAAGCCACATAGGCTCAGTCCATGTAAAATAAGGCTCAGCAACTGGACAAGACAACCAAACAGAGGTAGTATCCGATGTGCCCCAGGTACCAACGGCTAAAGATGAAAAATTACCACTGGCCGCGCATGTGTTTTGAATTTGAATCACTTGATTTACTGGATCAAACTGAGTAATATTGACAATCTGACCGGCTGCACAAGGATAGTACTTGATAGTATCATCACCACATTGACAAGCGTTGACAATACCATCACAGGACGATTGACATGTACCGTCTCCACAGAAGTTCAAACCCGGTGAACAAGTAGCAGCTAATGAACTAGGACAAAGATTTTGGTTTACGACGCATAATAGTGGACAAGCAACATTATCGTGCTCAAACAAAGGGCATTTGTTGCCATATCGATCATAATCATTTGCTAATACAATTTATAAAATAATATAAAACTGAACGAAAAAGGGCACTTACGAACTTCAAATAATGGAATGGCGCTCACTCCTATTACTAAAGCTGTGGATAAACCACAAATGACCGAACCAAACTTCATTAAAAAAAAGACAAAAATAAAGGAAAGAGGTTCACTAGTGTAAAAAGAAAAAAGGAAGAGAAAAAAAAAAAAAAAAAAAAAGAAAAAAAAAAAAAAAAAAAAAAAAAAGGAAAAAACAAAAAAAGGTTGATAGTAACATTAAGCTTCTGTGTGATACCAGATACAAAAAAAAAAAAAAAAAGTTAAATTATATTTGAACATAGTACTTGAAATTAAACAGGTGTTTGTCGCTGCTGCTATACAGAATAAATAATACAAAATACACAGGGAGCAATAACTTATCTCTGGTCGAAAAATCAAGACATATTGGATGAACTATATTATAGCAAAGAGAGGATTGCATGTGAGATTAGGCCCAAAAGGAAAGAAGTACAAGCTTCAAAAAAAAAAAAAAAAAAAAAAAAAAAAAAAAAAAAAAAAAAGGAATTTCGATTGATGAAATATAATAGACGTTCTCTGCGTCAGTAAACCGGGGTTTGATCACCCTCTTTCAACGTACTTCTAAACCCAAATAGTGCGACCACTATTGGAGTAACTACATCGTTCAACCTGCAAGAACTTTGCTCTATAGAAAACTGTCAAAACCAATCTATGCGTCCATTTTTTTGGAGGGCAGCCTTTTACCTCAACTACATCCATAATTCAAGCACAATTCCTTTTCAGAGTTTCTTTTTTTTACAGAAAACTACATTATTGAACCTATTTATCAACTCAAAGTGAACACTATTATCAAAATAATCTTTGTGACAATCTGTACATAATCACAGCCTCGAAGACTCGTCTCTGGGCCAATGTATTAGAGAAATGCTATTTCATTGTTTATCCTTTAATCATATCATTTTCATAATTGATACTGTCTCCCTTAGTAGGTTAAACCCCTTAGACAGAATAACTGTCAGTTGGTGGGATTCCTATTTTTTTTTTTTTTTTTTTTCAAAAGAAATTAACCGGAGTTCACCAGCTAGATATAAACTCTGTTTTTCTCTTTTTAGTCATAGCGCTTTCGCATACACCGCTTTGTTCTCCATTAAAAACAAAAAGAAATGTCCTTTGTTAATGGAAAAAAATATAACAATACAAAGGGTAAACAAGCTTGCTTTCTTTCTCGTACATGTCCTTTAATGTTATCTTGAAGCTAATCGATCTATGGTAGATCTATTGAACGAAGAGCAACAGGAAGTTTTGCGTAATAAAGGAAACAAAATCGAAAAACTGCAAGCAGGTCCGTAAGAAAAGCCTTCTTTCTAATAATGACGAATCCTCATTCTTTCTCATATAGATATTCATAGTTTAGCTAAACCTTTATTACGATCGGAAAACTCTCCAGGATGGGCTAAATATGTCACTCCCAACACAATGTCTGTCTTCCAAGATGAGAAAAGTTGGATCGGCATCAATGCTGTTGAATCCAAGAAAAAAAAACCACTAAAAGAATTTCATGAAGCAAACGGTCTTTCTTGGAGCCATATGAGGGAGGCCATGCACTTGGAGTCCGATGGTAAGAAAATAAACGACAAATAGCACTTCCTTTATGAGACTTATCTTTTTATGTACAGAAGAGACATATATATCGGATGGATCTCCTACTACAACTCGCTTAGATGCGAAAGACATGAATATTTTTGGTACAATGCCTTTAGAAGAAGAAGTTATAGTTGTTCAATGCAAAAATTGTCATAGACCACTATTGCCTAGTAAATTTAAGGAACATACAAGTAAAGTCATATCCATCTGTAAATGCATGTAATAATCTGATATAATTATAATATACATAAAGAATCTTGTATTGGTGAACTTTCGGAAGAAGAAGATGAAGATGAGAAAAAGGCAACTTTATTAGAGGGTAAAGCTTTTCTCAAAGAAATTTCATGCTACTAACGCCTTCAGTTCATTTAGAAACTACCAAAAGACCTCCATCATCCTTTATTGAAAAGACTGAAAAGAAAAAGTTAAAAAAGGAGAAATTAAAGAAAACTGGAAAGCAAAAAGGTAGAGCAATTGGGCTTCTTTTTATGTTTTTGCTTTAACAAACATATTATAGCACCTTTAGATTTAGATAAACAATGCGGTGTAGTAGGACCTAATAACGATACTCCTTGCACCAGATCATTGACTTGTAAGACGCATTCAATGGGCGCAAAACGGTCAGTAGAAGGTAGATCACAACCCTACGATGTCTTGTTAGCAGCCTATCAAAAGAAATCCATTGGCAGGCCAAACGCAAAAGAACAAGCAGCAAAAATTAAAGGTAGGAGACTCTACAATAGAAAGATATATATATAGACTGAATTATTATTAGGAGTGACTGATAGTATGGTGCCAGAACAATCCGTAAAAATACATCAACAAACTCAACTTGACTCTAGTATTTATCATAATGCAGAAAACGACGGTCATTTTATTGATTCAGATGAAGAAGTTGAAAATGTAATGCAAGCATTGAAGTTTAGTCGGCCTGCACCACTTGCTCAAAAATCACATTTCTTTGTCAAGCGTAGGCGTCAATGTTTCCGGCTACGAGACGTGCTATTGGACGCATTAACGCCAAAATCCACAACGGCCAATGAGATGATTTTCAATAACAACAGTAACAGAGACACTCATACAATGATGAACCCATCATTCTATCAACAGCAGCAACATGTTTACAATAATAATAACGATAGTAACCTTGCCATGTATAATGTTGTCAACTCGTTGAACAATCCTTCTTTTTCAGTTAGATGAAACATGTAAATAACAATAATAAAAAGATAGAAAATAACAAGATAGCCTCTGCCAAGTTGTTCATCTACAAACTTGGTGGAAGCCCAAGTTGAAATAATGTTCTCTGGTGTAGTACTCTAGAAAAGTGGGGGTGGGGGGGTTTTTTTTCAATGTTAGTCCTTTCATATAAGCCTACCCTCTTTAAAAGTAATCAGATTACAAATACATAAGGCTATTCAGTTCTTAGAAATCAAGCACTTATTAATTCATTTTTTAAACAGCAGGCATAGTAGCAGTCCCTTCAAACAGCAAGTAACTCTACTTAGACTACGTTTTATTTTTTTTTATTTTTATTTTTTTTTTTTTTTTCTTTCTTTTTTCATTTCTTTACTTTTTTAAAAATATAAAATGTCAACACCTACTAGAAGAAGACTTATGCGTGATTTCAAGAGATTGCAAAGCGATCCTCCAGGTAAGAAAGAAAGATTATAAATAAAAGTATGTGTGATTCTAATCTATATTGTATTTTTTAGCTGGTGTCTCAGGTTAGACTAATTCTATGTTTTTGTTTTGTATGTTGATCTAATATATAGAATAGGTGCACCTTGTCCTGATAATATCATGATGTGGAATGCTGTAATCTTTGGACCAGGTAAGATAAAAAAGCAATTAATACCCTAAAGTCTTTTTGTTAATATATATATATATATATATATATATATATAGCTGATACCCCTTTCGAAGATGGTACATTTAAGTTGGTTTTACAATTTGATGAGACCTACGTAATTTTAATTAAAAGAAAGAAGAATAGAAAGATAACTAATGATGGTATAATAGCCTAATAAACCACCTCAAGTGAAATTTGTGTCAAAAATGTTTCACCCTAATGTATATGCTAATGGTGAACTTTGTCTTGATATCTTACAAAATAGATGGAGTCCAACATACGATGTAGCTGCTATATTAACCAGTATTCAATCACTTTTCAATGATCCTAATCCTAATTCACCAGCTAATGCCGAAGCAGCTAACCTTTATCGTGAAAACAGAAAAGAATATGTGCGTAGAGTAAGAGAAACAGTTGAAGAATCATGGGAATAAATTATACATAATAAATAAATAAAAGGATGTTTTATTATTTTAATATAATTGATTAACAAAGAGGTTAGTATAATAACATTTCGTTTACATTAGTTTGATAATCATAGTTGAAAGGGGTTCCGTCTTTTTCATAGACTTTAATAATAGGTTCTCCATGACCATTAGGTAAGAATTCTACCCAACCACCTGCTGGGCAATTTAGTGTAAACATTTCTTTGTCTTTGCCATAAAAGAAGGATTTGAACTATATTATTACTATTAACAAAACAAAAACATATTCTATTTCTATGATATTTTACTGTCATGAGTAACACACTATCTCTATCTCCTGTCTTATTACAGTCATAGTCAGTATATGGACAACAAGCTTGATCTCCTGCTTCCAACTTGTCTCGCTTGAAACGACTAATGAGAAGATATATTAAACTACATACACGCAACTATGTTTTATTATATATATATATATTTTACGATAAATAATTTCCTCCAGCATTTAAAGGCTCTTGATGAATAAAGTACTGATAATTAGGTGTTTTGTTATAAATACAAAAGCCTTGAACAAGACAACAAGTAATAAGCTGAATAATAAAGAATACCAAGTAATGCATAATTGATTACTGTTTAAAAAAAAAAAAAATAGACAAAACTCATTGTATTTATATAATCTATTATTCTTTTCATCGCTTAATATGGTAGTATGAATAAAGAAATGTCTAAAATTTTATTGCTTATTTAAACACAACTACTAAGGGGTGGTTGCTGCTGTCCATCTTGCTGTTGTTGTTGTTGTTGTTGTTGTTGTTTTTTGCCAAATGTACTGGAAAAGAACTTGCTAATAAAAGAAGTCTTCATAAAAGTTTTCTTGCGTAGGGAAGGTTTATAATTATCAAGATAAACAATTTGTGGCTTATTAAATGCACCCTTTCTTTTTCTTCTAATAAATTCAACGGTATCCAATGGTTGCATATTCAATAATTCAATAAGAGCGATGGCAACCAATACAGGGGCTCTACCTAATCCAGCGACACAATGTACTGCAATGGTTGTTTCTAAGCCTTGTTGTTCTTCAGAGTCAACAATATTTAACCATTCTTGAATAATTTGAGGAGGAGGCTAAATATGATATAAGTCTTACATATAAATAGACTATATGTATATATATATGTACTTACAACACCGCCGTCCTTAAAAGGTAAATCATGAACTTGAATGCCTCGTTCATTTAGTAAAGTAGTTGGATAAGTAGGTTGACAGCAACGGACAACATGAGTGACGTTATATTTAGCGAATTCATCCAAGTAAAAAGGTAAAGTTGATTCGGTAGGACAATCGAGAATTAAAAATTTAAGAGCCAAAGAAGGAGATTCGATAATAGAGAGTGTACGTCCCAAAGGAGAATTACGGCGAGCTTGAGGAATCATTTTTAGTTGAGAGAGAGAGTGTGTGTGTGTGTGTAATGTATATAGTATAAAAGAATAGAGTAAAAGAAAATAAAAAAATAAAAGAAACAGAGATAAAAACTTGTTGTTGTATAAAAGAGTCTAAATGTAAGGCTAATTACCCGGGATCAGAGTCTTGAGGATATTGAGCAATGGCGAAAGAGAATACACAACCGCTGCAAAGTACGTTAGGAATCTGTGCTGTATACACTTTCAGTAAAGGATGTTTCATAAGTTGGATTAAAAAAACTAAATGTTTTTTTTTTTTTGTTGGTTTTTTAGCTGCTTATTAGGTTGCTTTCTTCTTTATAAGACTTGGGTTATATCGAAGCTATATAAAATCCCAATACCTATTTGTTTAATTGGAGGAAGAGAGAGTAAAGAGAAATAGAGAAAAAAATTTTTTCTCTCTTTAAATGACTTTGAAACAGAAGCCCATGATGAATGAGATTAAAATTAAATCTGCGAGGAATAGGGATTTTTGCCTAAAATTCATTGGAAGATCAAAATCAAAGCTGGTTGTTTCGGACGAATCGAAATTGCTCTTTGGATCCGCAGATCACCATTTTTGGATGATGTAAAAAAAGGAAATCACACCTAAGGAAATTACTTTTTGGACGGGTTCAAAATAAAATTCAGATCTTTGCCCCTTTGCAAATAATAGGGAGTATAGTGTACCACACAGCAATCTCCTCCCGTTAATAACTTTACCTAACTACCACACTGTTGACACATTCTTCTCATAGGTATGTATTAGAGTAAAAAAGTCAGTGTTGTTGTGGCGTTCTATTTCACTATAATGTAGTCTAAAAATAATATGGCATGCGCCCCAGGTACAGAAATACCGCAGTTTATCAACCCCTCATAACAAACACCAGTAAAACTATAGATAATTTTACTAAAATAAGAAAGCGCAGATAAGCATGAAGAAACGTGTATACCATGTCAATCAAAAAGTTCTCTTCTCTCAATTTAGCGCCGTCTAAAAATAGTAGGCACATTCATAGTGATGAGCGACGAGTATATAGTGACCTCCTCAAACCTATTTTTGCAAATAGCTATACACTACAATAGCTTATAACCGGTAATAGTTTCAGCTGTCAAATTATATGTTATTTGCAATTGGTGTAAATATGTAGTGAATAGACTTTTTTTTTTTTTAGAAGACTGTTTAGTAGTCGATCTAATAGTTATGTAAAGCAGGACATTCAATTGATATGATTTGCCATGAATTGAAAATCCGTATATACTACCTAGTCGAGACTCTGTAAGATACTTTATAATGATGTAACTTGTCCTTTAACAATTGAAATGCTATTCTTTGTTAATAATTCTTTGTCATTTCTATTATAAAGAATTTGTCATTCTTATCTGAACAATGAAATTTCATCTCCCTTCATAAGCGAAATGGTGACAATTTATAGTAGTGTAACCTTTGATGTGAAAGGATTTATTATACATTTACAAAATAAGCTTTATAAAACGCTTTGTTCCCCATCCCTCCCCTTCGCCCGAGAATCGTTCTTTTCTCGGCGAAACCATGTCAAAGATCCCATGAATACATCTCACAAAACCACAAGTTTGTAAAGATAGTATCACAGAGCAATTTTATTTACTTTGAAGGAGAGTTTTACATACGATAAAATAATGTTCAAATTTAGACTTGACGATAACATGAATATGTTTATATATGTTTATATGTAAATCAGAAATAAATAAAGAAAAGAAGAAAAAGTCGGGTGTCAACGCACTCCAGATTTCTTAGTTCCCGAGTCTGAAGATCTATATAAATTCGCGTGTGTGTGTGTGTGTTCAACTGAATTTATATTAATTTAAAAAGGGGGGGGGGGGAGAGGGTATGGTGGATGATTAATTTTTCCCCAATCCCTTTTATATATATAAGGCCCATATTTTTTTCCTTTTCTTTTTGTTCTCGTCCCTTTATTATATATACACTCTTATGTGAGTTCTTCCTCTCACTAAATCTAACTGTAAATACTATCAAATAGAGCTATTAACTGTACACATAACACAAGCACGCCTCTTCCCTTTTTTTTATTTTCTTTTAAAAATCTTTCCATCATTTATATACATTATGCTTGCCATATCAAATACGAATAAAACTACTATGACTCACAGTCATAACTTTGGTAAGTGAACAAAAAAAAAAAAATTTTTTTTTCTTTGTGATACTTATTTAAAAAACCAGGTTCATTTTTATGGCTAAGGAAACAAGCTAGTCAATGGTCTCTTAAATCAGCTTCTG
Source organism: Mucor indicus B7402 (assembly GCA_000697295.1). NCBI lineage: Eukaryota > Fungi > Mucoromycota > Mucoromycetes > Mucorales > Mucoraceae > Mucor > Mucor indicus. Next base: position 73,576 of record JNEK01003053.1, read on the forward strand.
TTATAAAAAACTCTATTGAGTCTGCTTCAACTACCTCCTTACCTCTTTCATTAACAACATCAGCATCAACCACTACTACATCCATTTCCAACAATAGACTATCAGCATATATCACCGATGAAAAAGATCTTCCCCCACATTATGACGACATGTGTCATCCTTGGACTTTTAAATTTCCACAGTCTTTATCACACAGAATTGTTTTGCCGCGTGAAGAAGAAGGAAAAGAGACTTTGCCCAATTACGAATGCACTCTAGAAAAGGTCTCTTATTTACGTGTCAAATGCGAGTATACGAAACCTGATATTAAATCGAAAAACAGATCTTGGAGGTAAATCTTGCATATTGCATCATACATAGATTATTAACCTTTTTTTTTCGTTTTTCAGGGAGTATTATGTTTATGTATACGGCACTATGATCACAGCATACAATCAAAACCCCACCAAAAAGAGAAAGAAGCAAGTGGAACCCATTTGGTCTTATTCGATGCAAAATGGCCAAGTATCTGTAGCCACTGATTATGTAAAACACAGATACGCTTTCCGTTTAAAACTCGACAACGGACCTCAGTTTTTGTTCACTACATTGACAGATAGAGAAAAGTTTGATTGGGTTAATACTATGGAAACCTCAATCATGATTAGCAACGATCTCGATGTGCGTCTTATGCCTCAGATCCCTATTCCTAGAAGACGTCGACGAAGAGCGACCGAAAGTATTTCAAATACCACAAGATAGCTCTATATTATTATTTATACTAATAGATATATCCCCAATAACAAAAAAAAAAAAAATATTATAACAATGTTGTCGTCTTAGAAACAAGCTATCTATAGTTACCTATGTGTACACATTGCTTCCTACAGCATTTCTTCTTTTAAACATGTGATGTTTGTAAATTTTTTTTTAGCACTGTTAACTGATAATGCAACTTTTGTCTCTATCAAAAAAAAACAGAAATCTTTTTGATAATACGTGCGGCATGAACTCAGAAAAATATGATATATACATAACCGTAATTGGACCTACACGTATCGGTGTATATCAATCATACACGGTATTGCTAGTATACATTAATGCTATATCTTAAAACAACAATAAGATTGCAACAAGTATTTAAAAAAGATGGTTTCCATCTTTTTTCTCCCGCATCTTATACAACATGTGGAAGTAAATCATAGAAGGTACAAAAACTGAAGAAAAAAAAAAAACCAATATACAGAGACTATGGAGAATCGGGCCATTGTGCTAAGTGGTATGTATAAGTGTAAATTGTACGTTGAAGCCGCCGCAGATGACAGCAAACTTGATATTCTTTGCATGTTTACTTTTTATAGTCTTTTTGTTTGGTCAGTTGATATCTCTAGAAAAAGAAAGCAGACCTATCGAATGAAACACGAAAAGAAAAACGCAAAAAGAATCAGAACTGATAGCAACACGGCTGTATCCAACTGTAGTGATTATGGGCAACAAGGGCATAAATCATCTCGCGTACCTGACTGTCCCAATCAAAAAAAAAAAATAAAGAACCATTTCTTATGCATTTAAGCTCCAGTTATACGGCATATTCGCGAAAGTTACCTTTTGAACGATGCGTAAAAAGGGCTTATCAATCTATTCTTAAACCAGAAATCGTCTCTGCTTGCGGCTACGTGAGAAATACTGTTGTCAGATTGTAGCTTTTCGTGAATGTTCATATATCCAATGTAGATAAACCTGCCCCTCATATAATCTCCGAGCAGAACTTTTGGTATTCAGTAATACAAGTTGTAGAAACTAACGGGTTACAAATAGCAATCCTTTACAGTACGGACTACTTGATTATCGGTGTAGCTCCAAGCAAAGCTAACTACCCTACTATTATGTATGACCAAAGATATGATAGTGGCATCAGCAATTGTAGTTATATCCGAAGCATGTCAATGTAAATACAACAACATATGTACAACTATCGCATATACTTAAGTAGAGTTATACGAGTTAAGAGACTGTCAGTATGTATTCTATAAAACGCAAAACATCTTTATAGTAAGTACGACGCTATTATAAAAGTCTACGTAACTAAAACATTATGTATAGTCTATAAATTGTTTAGTTGTTGAAAAACTTATCCTTATGTTTACCAGTATGTGTGTCAAGGAGAACCTGTGTTGTCTCGAAGAAAAGAAAAAACTTGTTGATAAAAGTTCCGCCATTAAAAAAATAAGACACCAACACGAGTGACCCTTGTAACTTTGTTTCAACCACCTAACAAGATTCATTCCTTGTCTGCTTCACATCATATCAGAATATGAAATCGAACACAAGAACTACAAAGATTATGAGGCCAGACGGTTGCCGCTGCCTAGGTTGTTCCCTTTTTCATAAACACCTGGGATACATTGGAGGTTCGTGAGTATAGGTGCCAACGTATTAGCACCATTTATTAAAGAGACCCTGCCAAGAGGCTATCAAAATCAAAGTGGGATGTTTTATTGTGTTTTAAATTATACACAATACAATACTGTGATATCTATAACAGGCTGTTTTCACTGAAAATTGTAATAGCATGAACGATCTCACACCCAATGGAAACAACAAGATATTATTTGGAAACACCCTCAAGTCTAATGGCTTTTCTGTTGACCTTGTGTTTTATCGAAGGGGAAGAAATACAGTAAGAATGGGCTCTCGGAGACTTTACTGACTCAGAGCGTAAATCATCGTTTACAGTTGTTTTTGGCGTAGTAAAAACCCTTTGGAAGAGCGTGAAAAAGTTACTAAAATCATTCCTAGCCAGTTTCTGCCCTTCACATGAAACTTCATAATCAATATCGCCATAGCAAACACGGTTTCTTGTAAAAAATCCGAACATCAAACATTCATTTGTTTGAAAACTAATTTTTTTTCGTCTAACTTCCTTTTATATTTTATACAAAAAGGGAAACTTTATCTCTGAGAGTTGATTTTAATTCGTCCAGAAAAGAACTAACATCGTCTGAATTCAAAATATAAAATCCATGTAGTAAAAGCTGTATTAGACTAGAGGATATAGCGCAAGGCGGATTTCGCGAAGCCCGCAGTTCCCTAGATCAAGTATTGTGCCTTAGTGAAGCGTGTACCATCATGCGACGTTACCACCAATGTAACCCGACCCTGGTTTTCTTGGACATCAAATCTGCCTATGATACTGTTGATCGCTCTTATATCTGGCAACAATTACGACCTTCTTTGGCACCTGCTTTACTTGGTATTCTCCAGAATCTCTTCGACAATGTCCACGTCGAGGTGCTGCTTAATAACACGGTATCCTTCCGGTTTTCTCCAGTTACAGGTGTACTACAGGGCTCTATCCTCTCTCCCTTTTTATATTCAATATATATTAATGGTCTCCCTGCTGTTCTTCGATCACAACCTTTTGTCGCTCCCACTGACTCCTCAGACATAACGACAATGGCTACAAGTGTAACTTCTCTGTTGTTTGCTGATGATGTCGCCCTGATTGGACCTGCTACCCAAATGCATTCTTTATTGCGCCGTTGCGAACGCCATAGCTATGACCTCGGGTATCGCTGGAGCCCTTCTAAATGCGTTGTTGTTGCGCCTCCATCTGATGACCAGACTTATTATCTTTGTAATACGGCCCTGCCTCATGCATCCTCTTTTTCATACCTTGGCATCCCTATCAAACCCGGCGGATACATTGACACTGCTGCTCTTGTTGATCACAATACTGCTAAAGCACGAACGTCTATGAAACTCATCTCATCCCTTGGAGTCAATTCAAAAGGGCTCCAAAGCCTACTCTCAGTACGATTTTATACACAAATGATCCGCTCTCAAATGGAATACGGCCTTGCAATCACTCCCCTCAACGGCAGTCACTTAAAAAACTTGAATCTTGCCAAAACGACTGTATCCGCCGTATCTTTGGTGCTTCTCATCAATCCTCTACTAAAGTAATGCTCCATATGACCCGACAACCGTGCACGAAAGACCGATCAATTATCCTACAAGCAAAATACTTGGCGCGTTCTGTGGACCTTCCTGAAGATACTTTGCTGTCGATGGTACTTCCGCACTTGAAAACGTCCGCGAGCCGTTCACAATGGTACAAACTGACTAACAACCCCCTTTGGCAAAAATGTCTCCCCGTTCTAGACGATCTCACAAGGAATAAGTTCAAACAATTGCAGTATGACTTCCTCCAAGAGGCCCACGACAAACTGTGCAGTGGAACTAATATAAAGCTGCTTGCCGCTTGCCGCCCTTCCATCTCACTGGACCCTTTACTCTGGCTGCCAATGTCTCGCACCCAACGTAGTCAGGCCCTTCGCTGGCGTTTTGGATGGCTGCCTGGTGGTATACCTCGGCCCTGTGTCTATCATCCACACAAAAACTTCACCCGTGATCATGCCATTGTTTGTCTCCACATGAATTCTCGACTACAAATGCCACGAACGGTTGCTGACCCCCTCTCCTTCCTCTTAAATCGTCTACCAACAAAACCACTGTCAAATTCAAGTGATGCCTCCCCATGGACACTTCGCTGGCCTATGATGTGCCTGATACTCCACGAGATAGACTACCTCTTTCATGACCAACTTCCTTTGGAACCTCCCCCTAATATTGGTGCTGCCTTCAACAAATGGTTGCTCAAACAAAAGTGTTAATACTTCTATACCGATTCTGAATTCTTTTTTTATGCTTCCTTTAACATCCATTCTTTCTTCATTTTCCCTTTTGTCTCTTGGAAGGGTTTTTTATATACTTTTCTCTCTTCGAACTGGTTAGGGCAATTCAGCAGATGAAAAATGCTATGTGCTCATTTGACCATTGTTGTTGTAAAACAATTTTTAATTTTTAATAAAATTCATAAATTTAAACGTAATAACCCTGGCCATGGAAGTTCGCGCTCCCCTGAATGTCCAAACAATAAACCTTCCAAAGATGCTATCCTCAAGGCTGCTTATGGTGGCGATTACGAAATTTATACTCGAAAAGTTTACCTCACAACTATACTTCGGCAGCAATATACACCCTTCATTGAAAGAGTAAATGCTTTTTCAGATTTTATACGTAATATTATTTTCAGAGCTCAACTGTTCATAAATTTTGTAACCGTAAAAAACAAAGAAAGAATGGACTACAACCACCTCAAAGAAAAAAATTTCTGGTACTCCATTTGTCAGCTTGTCATGGATGAGAAAGTTACGAACAAGAATTTCATCAGCAACTTTCTTAAACTGGCATACGATGAATTCAAAATGGCCTTCCCATCAATTATATACCGCAGAAAAGAAGCTGGAATAAAAGGTCATAGTGATTCTCTCTCTGCAGCATGCGTTACTGTTGCTACAACATACCTCAATCATATAGTTGAAAATTTTAAAAGACGCTTCTTCTATTACTCATACAGTAAAATTTCTGAAATTTACACGGTACGTGTCTTAAATGATTTTCGCTGCTACTTCCCCTAACCATTAATATTTCGCTAGACTATGATAAGGGAGCAATATATAATCTAATTCATGATTTTTATGGGAAATAATGATCTATGGCTATCCTCAGTGGACTGAAAATATTGATCTTATCTCAAAACCTAGAGTGGATTCATTTATGCAAGTATGTCACTCATTGAAGAATCAAATGCCTTTGCCGCCCATTTTATTCCATTCTTGGAGATGCTTATATCAACGCTTGAAGATCGCTTTTACGAAGAATCGGATGACGATAAGAAAACACGTCTGTGTTCTCTCCTCCCGACTCCTTCGCTGCGTTGGAAATACATTCATATAAATGCAAAGGCACTTTGCTCAAACATCCGAGGCATAAGATATTCTTCAGGTTTCGTAGAAGAACAGAAGCTGTTTCACCAGATACTTGACTTTTCATGTTTTGGATATAATAAGTACGCATAAACTAACAAGTATACTTCACTCTTCTAATTTTTTTTTTTTTTGAATTCAAAAGTCTTGAGGACTTGACCACAGCGCCTCAAAACGGAAAGAATGTTTTCAATCTTGTCATATGTACAGATGGTTGTGGTGCTTCTGTTGTCTTTGTGCGAGCAAAAAGCAAACTAAAAAAAGAACTGGACATAGACGATTTTAGCCAATCTGAAATGAAGTCTTTGTTCTTGCCAGTAACAGTAGACCCTCGCCGAACAAAAGTTTTTACAGCGGCTATCAATCACTCTAAACATACACAGGAGTTTCGTCGTTGCTCTTCAAAAGAAAGACAGAGCTTTGCAGGCACCGGTCGTAGAAGACAAAAGGTAGAGAAACTGAAGGTGACTTCAGATATGAAAATAATTGAAAGTCAAATTCCTACAGCCAAGACAGCTGACGTTGAACGACTGACGGAGCATATTCAGTATATTTTGTCAAATTTAAAACAACTGTTTCGGTTCTATAATCATCAGTCGGCACCGTTTCGTTTTTATGATTATTAAGGCAAACAAAGATCAACGGCTGAAATGGGAAACATTCTTCTTAATGGCGGTAAAAACTACAACAAATCGAGGCGTGAAAAAACCAACAGGAACAGAAGAAGAAAAAGGAGGAGAAATAAACCCAGGAACAGTAGCAGAGGGGGACGTCAATGAATTCAAAGTCTTTACCAACAAAAATAGGTAGTGTTCAAGAAATCCGAATTCTTGACTTCGAACAGAGTTCCGGTGGTCGTATTTGGAGATGGACTAAAGAAAAAGGAGAGTACTCGCATGAAAGGACAGCTGTCTGGAGCAAGTGGCGTTCTTCTTCGGTCTTTACATCAACGGTCAAGCAACTAACAACAGCCACTGTGATGATCAACGAGTATAGAACGTCAAAGGTAAAATAAGTGAGGAAGACATAAAATTTTAATTCTCACACTTAAAATAGGTTTGCTCTTCGTGTCAAAAAATTGATATGAAAGACGTCAAGTTCAAAGATGGAAGGGAGTTCTTTGGGATTCAAGATTGCAAACACTGTGGAATCCTGTGGGACCGTGACATAAACGCCAGCAAAAACATGGCAAATCTTGCCATGTCTATTTGGAATGGCGAAGGTCGCCCTTCAATTTTTAAACGTCAAAGAGAATCGCCGTAGAGGACACAGTATACTTTTGGTAAAACAAATGTTTTTAAAGATTTTTACAGGTAAAAGCTTTGGTACTTCCAATCTCATTCGTCCGAACTAATTTCTTTTTTGTCTGAAATTTTTTCGTCTAATTTCCATATTTGTTTTATCTAAAAAAGGTAGGCAAATTGTTCAGAAAGTAATTTTAATTCGTCCAGAAAAAAAATTAACATCGTCTGAATTTAAAGTAGAAATACTGTACTTAGAAAAAGAGTCACGTGAACTGAGAGACGAAATGAAAAAAAAATTTTTTTACTTTAATCCAATAGAACTGCTCCTTTTTTTTATTACTTCTCTTTTTTTTTTCCCTTTCTACTCTTGCTTTTTTCCCCCCTTTCTTTAAAATAATAGTGGCCTTCAAAGCTTTTTTTTTTTTTTTTTTTTACAAAAAAACATCGATTCCTTTTTTTTACGCGCTTTTAAAATCATTTAAAAAAAGAAGAATCGGGATAATAACAAAAAGTAGTGAATTTATCATATATCTATTTTACTTAATATTTATTACTATTAGGGCCTTGAAAAAAAAAGTAAGAAAAAGAGGCAGGACTTTTTTTATTTGAATTGCACTTATTTTGTTCTCCTTAAAAATTTTTTTTTTCGATACAAGATGAATCAACCAAATTCGTCATTACAAGCACCAAACGGTCAAATACCTAATACACAACAACAGCAGGCACAACAACAAGGGCAACAAGGGCAACAATTACAACAGCAGCAAGTAAATCTAGGTCATCCTAACGATGTCCCAAACGTTAATTGGAGAGCAGAAGTATCTGAAGTAGACAGAACTCGCTTTGTGAGTCAACTGTAAGTTGCTGGCATCCTATCTCTTTATGCGCGTTTTCCTTTCTTTTGGTGCTCATTCTTTTTTTTTTTTTTTTGCATCATTAGATCACTAGCTTTGAAACATCTCTCACCTGCGACTCCAGATAGTGAAACATACAATGTTGCGAGTAATTTTGAAGCTGGCCTTTATCAGAGATGCACAAGCAAAGTAAGTTTAGGAGCCAGGTCCGATAAATACTGCTTATTTATCTCTCTTTTTCGTAGAATCAATACATTTTAGCTTATGCAAAGAAATTTCAACATATAAGAGAGCAAATTAGTCAAAACAATAATGGCAGTATGAATAATTTCCAGCAACAACCTCAGTCTATGTCTCCACTTGCTGGTAATAGTATTGTCAATAACGCTCAATCTCCCCAACTACAGCGAAGTAATTTTCATTCACCTTTAAATCTCAACCAACAACAGCAGCAAGTCATGCCTACGCAAAATAGCCCAATGCGTCCACAATCCAACTTTCATCAACAATCTATGGTGCAGCAGGGAAGACCCCCACAGAATCAACTTCAACAACAGCAGCAAGGCACACCAACCCAATCTCCAGCTCAGACTCAAGCACAGGTTCAAGCTCAAGCTCAAGCTCAGGCTCAAATGCTGGCACAACAACGCTCTGCTGCTGCTGCTGCTATGGCAATGTCAAATAATCCTCAATTGATGCAACGCCCACAACAACAGCAAAACCAAATACCTTTAAATCTTCTTCAAAATATAAATTCACCAAACGCCGCTCAAGCTGGTCTGAATATTTCTCCTCAACAGTTCCAAATGTACTTTGCTCGTCAAATGGCACTGCAGCAACAGCAACAGCAGCAACAGCAGCAGGGACAAGCCCAAAATGCTCAGAATCTCCAAAACCAACTTTTGCAGCAACAGCTCCAACAACAGAACTATCTCTCTCACGGAAATAACAATCCAAATAATTTGAGCTTAGCTCAACAACAAATGTTAAATATGGGTATGTCTACTGGGGGCAATGTAAATAAGGCAATGATGGGCAATAACAATTCTATGCCAAATAATAACCCTATGAATAACAATGCTAGCTTCAGACCCCATCAGCCACAACAAACACAAACTTCTCAAGAGACTACACCAAATACAAGTAACAGCAATAATGTTTCCGTCTCTTCTCCATTACAACAAAATAACGCACCTACTACTTCAGCAGCAACTACTGCTAATTTTGCTAACCCTGACTCCATGTCTGCCTCTTCTACGCCTGCAACGGCGCCTGTGACGCTGGTATCTGTTCAACAGCAACAAAAAATGCAACAGCAGCAGCAACCCTTTAACCCGAATATGATACGCCCGCCTCAACCTAATAGCCAACAAGCCCAGCAAATGGTAAATCAAGAGCTGTTGATGCAGAGATTGCAGCAGCAGCAGCAGCAACAACAACAACAACACCTCATGGATGGTGGCATGGCAGGACAAAGACCTTCCCTCCAACAAACTCCGCAACAGTTCGTACAACAAGGCATGTATAATCAAGTACAACGTCCAATGATGAACATACAACAACAGATGCAGATGCAGCAACAGAACATGGGCTTGAAGCCTTTGACTTCCATTCAAAGAAATAATGCAGCAGCTGTTGTAAAACAAATGGATGAAAACGTTCGTCAAGGAAGAGGTAATACAATAACATTAAACGATGACGCGTTTTTTTTTTTTTTTAATTTTCGTTACATTTATAGTACGCGCTCCTGTAATGGACGGTTTATCAGAAAATGAAAAGATGGCTATCCGTGAGCAAATGAACATGATGAAATCCATGTATGATAAGATTGATAATTTGCTACCTATATTTTTGGCCATGACAAACAACACAGAGGCAACAAGACGATTGATTTTGATGAAATACATGTTTGAGGATCAATGGATGGCTTTGAATCATAACAAGTTCTTGATCAGTCTAGAAAACTTGAATAAGCTACGCGAGCAATTTAATGGATATTTTACTTGGGTTCGAAACGCTGTAGGTCAGCAACAACAGCAACATTTGTTGGCCGGTATGAATAATGGCATGCAAAATACTCTCATGGCTCAACAGCAACACCAGCAGCAGCAACAGCAGCAGCCACCTATTGGTCTGGGCTTATCACCGTTGCATATGCAGCAACAGCAACAAGGCATGTCTCCTCAAACAATGCAGGGAAGCCCTGTTGTTAATTATAATATGATGAATCAGTCTCAACAACAAAACTATATGAATCAGCAAGGAATGATGGGTATGAATTCTGCTCAGTCTCAGGCACAAGCTTTTGCTATGTTACAGCGACAAGTTCAGCAACAGCAGAATCAACAAACACCACAGCAAACACATGTCCAGTTACCTCAACAAGGTCAATCACCTTCTTTGCAAAATCAGCAGATTCCCCAGCAGCAGCAAAAACAACCTGAACAACTACAACAGCAGGAAAATTCTTCGGAGCCTACTACATCCTCTGCTTCTACAGCTCCTGTTACTGCTGTCTCAGTTGAAAATACACCAGTAATGAGTAACTCACAGGTTAACATGACAACCACTCCAAGTGCACCTTCAGCAGGTATGAAACGTGGTAGCATTGACTTGAGATTGCCTGTTACAAAGAAACAGCGCGGATCAAAATCTTCTGCACCTTCTCTGTCACCTACTTTAAGCCGTAAAAATCAAAAGGGCACCGATAAAGAAAAGACGGTAGGAACACCTGCTTCCGCGCCAGCGTCGTCTACTCTTGCTCAACAGCAACCTCCCCAAAACCCAGAATTGACTTCTCTCTCTGCATCTAACAGCCCTGCTATGATTAATAATCCTCCTCCTGGAGGGCTTTCTCATCCATCTTTGTCCAACACCAATCAGCAAGCTATGCAAAGCAATAACGTCACTACTTCTATGGAAAACAATTCCATGGGAAATTCCAATTTTAACATGCAATACAGTGGTGGCATTCCTGTTCGTGCAGGTATGCCTTTGAATCAACACCAAGCACAATTTCAGACTTTCTACATGGCCGCTGTTAGTAATGGTATTCCTCCCCAAATAGTCAACCTTTTACCTCCTAAAGCATTACAGTTCAATTGGTTCTTGCAGCAAGCTGCTCAAAACAAGATGAGTTTATCACCTCACCAACAGCAGCAGCTCCAGGGTATGTTGAATGATCATATTGAAGTGGCAAAGCAACAGTTGCTTCAACAATCGTCGTCATCGCCTATGACACATAACGCTATGGGGCGTCCTAATAACGTCTCCATGGCAACACCTGCTTCTATTCTTATGAATCAATCGCCACGTGTAAGCAACAACGGGTTTGATATGTCACCTCATCAACAAATGTCTTTGCAACAGCAGTTGTATCAACAACACATGCAGCAGCAGGCGCTTCAGCATCATCAGATGCAACAGCAGTTACAACATCAAAAGAATCAAATGCAGCAGCAAACTATGCTGCAGTCTCAGTCCTCGCCAGCTCAAGTCATGCAAGCACCAGAAACTCTTCAGGAAAATAATAGCGGCAATAATAATGAAGAGATCACAGTGAGGAAGGAGAATGAAAAAGATACTGCGGAAGTTAAGCAAGAAAAGGGAGATGTCACTGTTGGTGATAGTGCTAAAAGTAATGACAATATACCCAAATCGATAAAAAAAGAACCACAAAATCCAACGGGAGACGAGGATGTCATGTCATCGATTTATTTCTCAAACGTTGTATTAAAGGATATGTCTTCGATGATGGACGATATGAACCAACAGGAAAAGAACAACAGTACAATGGGTTTACAAAACAATCAATCACCACAACTGCAAATGTCGCCTCAAGAATACCAACCGCAACAAAGCGCACAGACCCAACAACAATATCAACAACAACAAAATAACAATAGTAATTTTGATAGTTTCTCTTCTGCTTTGAAAGAGGGCTATAAGGATGAAACCTTTGGTGCCCCTGATTTAAGTTTGCTTACCAAGCCAACTGCTTTGAAGGAAGAAGAAACTTTGGTGGAAACAGGAGACTTGCAACCATCATGGTATGATTCCACAGGAGGTATGGATATTGGAATGGACGTGTTTGATTGGGATAATAATGACTTTGTTGAATTCGGTGATAATGATAACTCTCTTACTACCAATAACAATAATTCGAACAGTAGTGTGGACGATGCTAAAAACAATGAGAAAAGTGGAGGAGACACCAACAACAAATCATCAAAACAAGATGATAAAAAGTTACTAGATGAAAGTAACAAAGCCATTGCTGTTAGTTTATAATCAAGTCTGTTTTTTTTGTTACCCCCTCCTCCCCCTTTGTCCTCCTGAACCTCTTAACACACACACGCACACACAAATACACGCAAACACGCACATCTTGTACATTTTTTATTTTTTATTATTAAAATAATTTCGTTTCTTAATTCATTACCACAGTATATTAAAAAAAAAAAAATAAAGTTGAAACGCTGATATTATCGATAATGGTGTCAACTGTTGATAATATATAATGTGTATAATACAGTGATGAAATTAAAGAAGACTAGCTAGTATTAATTAGAAGTCGTGTCTTGTTGATTGGCATCATTCCCTCTCTATTAGTTATATAAATACTAACTTTGTGTATATTTCATGTCTCTGCCTCTTTAATCTCTTCCTGTTAAATATAAAATTGTTATTATTTTCTCTAATCTACGACAGTTGGCGATACTCCTTTGGTAGAACGAGATAAATACGACGTGTTGGTACAGATGTAAATGGCTTGGGCAAAAGTGGATGTGTAATAGCCATAGTCATGGAAACCAATAGGCTTTACGGTCTTCGTCGATATCAGCTAATTTGTCTTCATCTTGTTTTTTTTTTTTTTTTTCTTTTTTTACGGCTTTTTGATCAACTAAAATAATTCCTACATATTTGCTTTAAATAGTATACCAAAAGGAAAAGTTCGGGAAGGGACTCTATCAAGTTAAATTTCGAAGTTGGAACTTGATAAAAAACAAACCAAATGTTTGTATAGCTACTGCTATGGTGAGTCAATGTTGGTGATGACTTGCTTAGGTGGCAAGGTCGAGATGGAAATGGTGAGCGGAAGGTTTGAGGTGAGAGAGTGTAGTTTTGAGTTAAGTTGCAAACTCGAGAGATAGTGTCTTTGAAAGGCCAGGCAAAGGTGAATTCATTGGAAATGAAGATGCCGTCATAATTGCTAGACGTAAAGGGGGCATACTTGCGCAACGTCTTCCTCTCCCTTACCTGTTGTTACGCATCGGCTCGGAACCAAATCTTGACGTAACACAACAGTAAAGTAAACATCAATATGATCAATTGACGGTCAAATTGTGCACTAACTATAGTGTGTCAGCCCCCTCATACAGGCGGATGCGAAGGTCATTCTAGTGTTTATATATAAATAGTCCTCATTGTGGTTTAACAAAGTTATTGTTTTTCCAAATTAAGTTCAAAACAAATGACTTTTTGTGGTAGCTCACAGACACCGTTATTGTGTTCCGAAATCTAGAAGAAAAAAACGTAAAAAAATAGGCTTTTGTTTGACTTTGGGGTGGATACAAAAAGGGCTTTACTTTTTTTTTTTTTTTTTTTTTTTTTTTTTTTTTTTTTTTTTTTTTGATTTATCTTTTTCATATAAGCACAATGGATTCGCGCAAATATCAGCTTTTCAAAACTGAGTTATGTAGAAATTGGCAAGAAATGGGCATTTGCCGGTAAACCAGATTCTCAAACCTTCTTATTGCTAAATGACTCAATTGCATTTGCTAATAATAATAAAAAATATTAAAAGATATGCTAGAAAGTGCCGGTTTGCTCACGGTCAAGAAGAGCTAAGATGTGTTCAACGACATGCTAAATATAAGACCGAAATTTGCAAGACGTTTCATGAAACTGGTACTTGTTTATACGGTGTTCGATGTACTTTTATACATGATGAACTTGTGACGCCCCGGGATAGCAGTATTATCTCATCTACATCTTCATCTCCTCTGATTGCTTCACCCTCCCTGCCTTCTAATAGTACCCACTTACCGTTATTTGTAGATGTAGACCTTACCACGTGGAAACCCAGTCCATTCACAAAACGTGACTCAAACTCTAGTAATAGCATTTGGTCAACGACGTCATTTGACCGCCGCTACTCGTCTTCTTCATCCTCATCTTCTTTGTCATCTGCAATAGCAACACCTATAAACTGGTGCTCATTATAAATACTAATAGCCAATTTCAGTATCGTTTGCACATAATCTATAATTAATGTATATATACAACATAGCATGTATACGCTTGAACTTACAAAAATGGCTATTTAAATTACATGATAGTTTATCTTGCATAATTAGCTAATAAATACCTATATAACATATACTCTACTTTTCAAGACCGTAAAGTTCACATACAGGTTAAGTAGTGCATAATAATAATAGCTACTCTGTGTACGATAGAACAGGCATTATTAACAAATGTAAACATAAACAGTTGGGAAGTCAGCAGTTTTGGTTACTACTACTCTTTGTATACGTAAGTTTGAATTTCCTCAACTGAAATTTTGCTGTAGGACTCAGGAGGATTTCACTACATACTTAAAATTTTACGTATTTAGCCTATGTAGGTTGTAACAGTGTATGCTATAGAACATATATACCTTAATAAGTCCTTATCTTCCCAGATACTATACAGCCCGTATGCTAAGTATTTGCCTTTGATATATGCTCGGTTACAGGCAAATCTTTGTGGAGTCCATCCTAGAGACACACCTTTTCGTTTGTCATAATTTGGATGAAGTTGAAAGATGTATGTAATTTGGATTATAGAAGCGAAGTCAAATAATGCTGTATTCAACTTACATGCATCAATAGACGGGAAACATGGCAGATAGTGTTTATATGATTGGATCATGTTTTTAACAAGAGAGTTGCTCCACTTTAAGTGAAGCGTGATTCATTTGCATATACTTTACACTCTATTCACTGTGTGTAATATAGAATGCAGTACTATCATGTCCTTTATAAGCACCCCGTGTAAACACCTAAATAGTTCATATTGCGAATTTTTATGATGCGCGATTTTGAACAACAGGTTTTTACAGCTGTTTCTTCTATACATTTATACTTTCTTAAGAGAATGTCAACTGATGATACTACAAGTGATAAAGATGTAATATATACTAAAAATCTAAACAGTTTTATGTGCTTTAATTGCTTTTTTTTTTGTTTATTGTTATTATAGCCAACTAAACGACTTAGGTATATCAAAGTCATTGAAGCAGCATTTATTTAGCCAACAGGTGAACTTGTAGATATACTGTAAGCAGAATTATTACTCACACGTATTCATTTTAGAAGTGCATCGTTACAAAAGAGCTCAATGGTGACGAAAACTTTAAAGTAACTAAAAACATATATCTCTCTCTTGTCGAGAGACAAGTGTGTGATGGGGAAAGAGCGAAAGTGATAAATCAACACTAAAAGAAACAATAATTTATCGCCGCTTGATAATGAGGCATTTTCACGCTTACAAAGACTATACTGGCTACGCACCACCAAAGTTGACTCATGCGAAACAGTCTGCAGTCTACGAATGTACCAAAACTGCCACAGCATTATATCAACATCATTAAAGCACATTTTGTTGAAAAACTTTGACAAACTTTGAACGTGATCTGCCAAAACAAGAAGAAGTCAAACGAGATCCGAAAAAGAATGTCTGAAGCGAGATGAATTGAAGAAGCAATCAAAGAGATCGATCAGAGAGTCTGTCACCGTTCCTTGTATTTCAATTAACTTGGCTGTATTTCGTAAGTAGCAGCCAATTGGAAGCGTCTTAGACAAAACAGGTCAAGGCGGGATAAAGAGTATTCTGTCAACATACCCTGAAAATTATATTTTACAGAAAGGGTCAGTTTACTGTAATGTCAAAGACAATCTACTGAACCATTTCAAAGCTTTTCATCTTCCGAGGAGACTACTTCAAACTTTGGCTTTTGATAAGGGGAAAAACACACTCAATTCATTTATTGTTTACCCTTTGCGAACGTCTTGTCATTTCTGCACATATCACGATTGATACATTAGTCATGAATCATCATGCATACCCTTGACTTGGGAAAACCCAATTTTCAAAAAAATTATTTGGGAGGAGGTTGGGAACATGAAGTATAGGGCGCTTAAAAAGTGAAAAACTAATCAACTCTTATTTTGTCAAGGTACGTTGTTGACAGGTGGTGTCAGTGTCACTATTGTGAAATAAAACTTTGAGTCTGGGCGTAAATCAAATCAATCCAAGTCAACACAGTCAAATTGAACATCAAATGACGATGAATCCACTTATATTGAAAACTGGACAATGAAACAGCTAAGAGAAACCAAAGATAGGTAATTTTTGATCCAACCACCGCTACGTATTTTGTTGCATGAACACAAAATCAACGCAATAAAAAATCACGACGCCTAAGGTATATACGAAACACACTGAAGCCTAAACGTATAGAGTCAGAAGAGCCTCTTCTGTCAAATGTCCTTCTGAAATGTTAAATTTAGAAAAGTTCATAAACTATATTTGAAAATAAAGCAGCTTGTGGCCTTTTTTCTTACTTTTGAAATATTGCGCCCAAATGCAGAAGCCTTTATAAAATAAAAAACGGCATAAACACAAAAATACACCACTAGAACGTTACCAAAACATCCACTGATTGAAATATATATACTGCAGCAAATAACGAGTTACTGTGAAAAACGTTAACTAGTGCTGGAATAGACGAACTCAAACCTTTAAAAGACCCTAAACGGGAAGACACGTTGGAAGAAAAACAAAAGAAAGTGCTTATTAAAGGGCACGATCCACAGTACCTGCTGACGGTCCATCAAGAACTAAACGCCCAAAATTACAAGAACTCTTAAACCAAAAACTTGACCCCTTTATGAAAAGTACCCAGTCCTCAACAAGCTGCCCAACAAGCGACAGCGTAAACCACTAAACCCATCAAATACTAACGCCTCATCGTTGCCAACCTGGGCAGCGCGGTAGCCTACCATTTGCCAAATACTTTTTGAACCGGACTACCTTCATCATGGTGCTTTTCCCTCCAGAATCTCCCCTTCTTGGCCCCAAACTGCTATCTTACTTATGCAAAACTTAATCTAGTATTTTCGAAATATCTCCCTTCTTTTTTTTTACCCTTTTGACTATCAAAATTTTTTAGCGCTCTTTACCCATTTTTAGAACTTGCCTGGGTATTATGTGCTCACTTTAGGTCATCTTAAATTTGTATAATAAAAAATTCTCTTTAATCATATGTATAGTTAAATAGTACGTGCACCAAGAATTAGCCTAAAAGACTGACATTAGGATCTAATTCTAAAGGTAATGGCAATTTCGCTAATTGCTTTTTATATGCTATTCGAGACTTTTCTATTTCAAAAAGATTTTAGAACTCTATTGACATGGAAGCCTTTGTATATTTAATTAATAAACGAAATATATGATGCAGTTTGGGCAGTGTCATATTCGAAATAGTCGTTGTTATAGAAGCATCAGCTTATTAAAATGATTTTTGGTAATTAAAATAAAGCAATTATTCTTCATCATCTGGAGCTTTGAAAAAAACACTTCTATAGTTAGTGAAGCTGTTCTTGCCACATAATTCTGAGTAAACAGGATTCACTTTTGGCCATTGAACCTTGTGTCTAGTCTTAGTCACGACAGGTAAAAGTGACCTCCAAAAAGCTGCAGCACAAGAAGCCTTACAGGTATTAGATAACCGAAAAAGGGGATGTAAAACGAGTTCTTTTGTTCACCCAATGTAGCGATTGCAACGCTGGCAAACAGCCCTAAAAAAATAATTACGTCACATGACTCGCTTTATGGCACATCACTGGCCACCGTGTCACATGACTGCCATGTGCCAGTAAGCAAGTCATGTGACATCTCTCCCTAAAGTCACGTGAAGCTGTAAAACACGTGATTAGTAATGTGGCCCTAACAAAAATTGCGATGTGTCCATGGGCAGTCGATATTTGTTTTTACACGATCGAGTACATTTTCTCTGCTCGATTAAACTAATTGTCACAGTTATCTCTAATTCTAAATTTTAAAAATACGCACTAAGATCTCCTCGAAATCAACGCGTTTCTACTGTTTTTAGCGTCAATACTTCTTTCCTCTACTATTTTTATAAGGTATAAGCTTCGCTTATTACGGTACGAAGATAATAAGCGAACGAATCTTTAATATTTAATTTACAAGTTATTGATAGAAAGAAGTATATAACTCTAAAATGCCTTGCCAACATACGACAATCGAAGGTGGGAGATGCCAGGACTGCGATTACTGTTTACATGAAGTTATATACTTTGGTCTTTGCGCTGTTTGTGGGCGTTCCGTTGATCAAAGGTAAGTGGATATGTAAATTAAGATAAAAGTATTAATAGGAAGTATTCATTTATTCTCAGTGAACAATCTAATTCTAAAGACCATATTGACATTAACCACAAATCAACAGGTATTAAAGTCAGCAAAAAGGTACAAAGAATAACATACTTCTTAGTTTATTCAAAATAACTTTATATTGCACTGAATATAGGAAGCAGAAAGGTTAGAAAAGGAAGACGAAAAGAGACTCTTGCAAGAAAAAAAGCTTTCGCTGATTATCGATCTTGATCAAACTATTTTACATGCTGCCTGGGAACCTCACATTGCGAAATGGGTTGATGAGCATAAAAATGACCAAAGAACGAGAGAAATGAGCACGTTTTCGCTTGATGGCAGTATTAATAAGTACACAATCAAATTAAGGTATCTGCTCTAAATAGCGATTTTCTCCGTTCAGTAGCTGATTTATTTACAATTTAGGCCTGGCTTAAGAGAGTTCCTCAAAGAGATATCAAAGTATTACGAAATGCACATTTATACCATGGGCACAAGGGCCTATGCGGATGCTGTAGCAAAGGTTATTGATCCAAACGGCGATTTATTTCAGGACCGTATTCTTTCAAGGGATGAAAATGGCAGTGTAACAAAGAAAAAACTTGAAAGATTATTCCCTTCAGATCAAACGAAAGTAATTATTCTCGATGATCGTGCGGATGTTTGGGATTATTCACCCAATTTGATTCAAATGAGACCTTATGAATATTTTGCTGGTATTGGAGATATTAACGCACCACCGGCTGATAGAAATAGCAAAATTACGGCGGCGGATACACTCTCTCCACATGGCACAACATTAGTCGATGACAAGAAAACAACGACTACTAGCATTGGCTCAGCGGCTAATGACCATCTAAGGGTAGTAAATACAATAGATGACAAGAAGACGGTATTCCAAAGAAGCACTGGAGAATTTCGCAGTGAATCGCTGCTCGCAGAAAAGACCTTGGAAAGCAACCAATTAGCTAATATCAGCACGAAGAATTCTCCTGATACGGTTGTAAATCTACAAACAAATGAAGCGCCTGAGAAAACACTATTTTTAAACAGCGAGATTGTAAATAATGATAGTACAACAATAAATAAGCAAAAGTCTCTTAGCGATCATGCAACAAACCCATCCTATACCCCGAAATTGCAAGACACAGATAGCATTCTTCCTATGGTCAAAAACGTATGACTAGAAACTCTACTGTTTGAAGATAAAGCTTAGACTCATTCTTCTTATATTAAATAGGTTTTAATTCAAGTTCATAGCAAATTTTATAAACAACTTGATATGGATCCGGCAGAAAAGCCAAATGTTGCAAACATTATATCTGCAATGAAATCTGAGATATTAAAGTCTTGCTGTATTGTATTTTCGGGAGTTATTCCACTTCAATGCCGTCCTGAGGATTCCTCTTTATGGAAAATGGCTACTGCTTTTGGTGCCAAATGCTCAACAGAATTAACAGGCAAAGTGACACACCTTGTAGCAGCGACCGTTGGCACATCTAAAGTAAACACAGCGCGGAAGTATGACTCTATCAAAATTGTGTCCCCAGCATGGTTAACTAATTCTGTATGGGAATGGAAAAAGCACAACGAGACGGATTACTTAATGACCTTACCACGCGAAGGGTCTATAGTTTCAGAAGTTGAAAATCCGGAAGAATCCTCGCTTGATTTCGAAGATGATAAGCTAGATATAGATTGGGACGATTCCGAAGTAGACGCTGTCTTAGGCGAAGATGACGATGATGAAGACAACCTTCGTTCTGAAGGTACGAATGCTAGCGGGAAGAGGGTAAACCATAAACAAGATGAAAACGATGGCGCTGGCAGTGATGAGGATGAGGACGAGGACGACGATGATGTTGACTGGCTGCTCGGTCAGCTAGACGATGAAGACGAGGGTGAAGTGCATGGATATAGAGAGGAAAATGAGGAAGATCTTAGTGCAGACGAAACCTTATATGAAAAAAAAAGGAAAAGAGTGTCTAATGATGATGAAGATGGTGTTTCTGATACTGATGTAGTTTCGCAAAGAAAGCGATGAGCTGTGCTTATTTCTTTGTATACTATACAACAGTGATAGCACTTCAATCCTTTTTAGTGATTAACTAACTAGAATGTAGAAAAAGGGAAGATATTTGTTGAAGACTTTTTATATTATAGTATAGTATGCAATTGGTTTAGTAAATTAATACATTCGAAAAAAAAAAAAAGAAAGCCTGAAGCGAAAATAGGAAGTAAATTTGATAACCTTTTGGGCTTAAGCTACTGAAAGAAGCTCTCTTATTTAGCAATTAGATCGAACGTAATAGTTTTTCGATCGGGGAGGTTTCTTAATTTCGCCCATTCTGTTAAAGCGGTATATACATTAATAATAAGAACACTCAAAGGCCCTTAAGTTTTGGGTTAGAAGGCACTATAGGCTATCTAAACTGTGAACTTCAGGAAGAAAAAAAGTTAAATGCATTTGACTACTGAAGCACGGATCTGAGCTGGTTTATGGGCAATGAATAATTCAAAGAGATCATTAAATGTTAAAATGAAATCGCAGATTCAAA
Organism: Mucor indicus B7402; assembly: GCA_000697295.1. Classification (NCBI taxonomy): domain Eukaryota; kingdom Fungi; phylum Mucoromycota; class Mucoromycetes; order Mucorales; family Mucoraceae; genus Mucor; species Mucor indicus. The sequence continues at coordinate 94,482 of JNEK01003053.1, forward strand.
GAAGAGTGTAGATCATCTAGATGTACAAGTAAAGAATAAAATATAAAACACTTCAAAAAAATACCCTTTGGGACTAACGTCGACAAGTTCCAGTTTAAGCCAATAAAAGAATAACATTCCTCTGCATACTTACAAATTTTAAACCGCGCAGTTCAGGGCAGTTATATCCTACCAATGCTAAGTTCAAAGGACATTTATGCTCCATTTAACTTAAGCCCGCTCTATCTCATAAATCATGTTCTTGGTTAATCCGATTAATTTTTTTGTAGTCAGAAACATTGTACCTATCATATCCATTCATGAAATTGCCAAATCACAATCAATACTATTAATTGTACCGCCTTCAAAAGGTATAAATAAGGGACATTTTCAAATGTGTTTACTTTATAAGGACAACACTTGGTGCACGCCAATTTTCACGCCAAAATTAAATTAGCGTGACGTCAACCTAATTTTTTAGCAGTGACACGCCATAATCCACACGCCAAAATTTGCACAAAAAATCCGCACGCCCAAATTTTGCACATCAGAGTGTGCACGCCAAAATCCACTCGCCAAAAGCTACACGGCAAAATTTGCTCACAATAATCCACACGCCTAATTTTACACGCCAAAAGCTACACGGCAAAGCA